>MU193583.1:4506-22921 GCA_016904865.1 Pissodes strobi
TGCACTTGTGCAGTTTACATCCTTGAGCCTGGGCCGAAGTGGCTCTATAACAATTCAAACCAAATTTAATCATTTGTGGAGCCAAAGGCAATCAATTCCAGGGTAAGTTGTACCTATGTTAAATAGTGTGTTTTATATTTATCTATAGGATCTTTTACTGTTGACGTATGTAAAAAATGTAAATTTTACGAGCATGAATAATGTCACTTCACTTCACTTTGTCAACAATACAGTGTATTCTAGACGAGCGAATAAGGATCGCGCAAACCAGAGAGATGGCGGGCGCGGTGGCGGTTGCGGACACTTTTATTCTAGGAGGCCGCACACCAACGCGTTAAATTCGCGATGCTCTCTGGATAGTTTTAAATGGACATCGCCGAAGAAGCTTTGTTCTAAGCTCTTTTAATAGATGAAGAGAAAAACCACGGAGGTAATTATACTAAGGCCAGTTGATATATGAGATATTTAATTATTCTCTATTTGAGTTCATAATGTGAATTTAGATCGAGAAACCAAAAAAGAATCCCATACACTTCATTCTTTAATCTTTTCTCATAATCTTCGGTGCTAATGGTGCGACTACAATATTAAATCGGTATGACTAACTGTAAAGTATGTAAAACAGACGATTGTAAGGTGTCATTGTGGCCCTGCGAACAATGTGGAGATAAATATTGTTCACTATGCGCTAAACTCAGTGCATCTGAGGTGAGATGCATGGAATTAAAAAAGTTGCGTGTCCTCTGCTTTTATTGTGATGCCTGCCGCAATAGAATCAGGGAACCTAGCCCTGATGTAGAAATACCATGGGCCAAAATGAAAAAGGAGATAATAGAAGAAATTCAAACCATTTGTTTTGCAGCCAATTATTGATCAAAACAGCGCCAAATTCGACACATTCATGAAGGAAATGAAGCAATTGAGTAGTCAAGTGCAGCAACTGAGTAAAACTCAATATGATGTGGTTGAGAAGATTCAACGCAAATTGGATGATATCGGAAACAGAGCGGACAAGGCAAAATTGGATCGTAACGGGCCGCAGTCGTTTGCTGGTGCCGTTAAGAGCAGAAACGCATTGGTGGTTAAATCAAGAAATTTCTCTCAAAGTATCACGGCTACCAAAAGCGATTTGTTGCTGAATGTAAACCCCAGTGAACAAAATATAGCTATTCAATGTATAAAAAGCACCAGTAAGGGAGGAATGGTTCTTAATTGCCCGTCCAGAGAAAAAGCTGAAAAATTCAAAAAATATATTTCTGAAAAACTGCCTGAAAAGTATGATGTTAATGCCTTGGGTAACCTCCACCATCGAGTTAGAATATCTGGAATATCTGAAAAGCGTGATGACGAAATGTTGCTAAAACTGCTCAAACAACAAAATTAGCCTCTTATTCATCAAGAAAATGATCTTAGAGTATTAAACACTAAACCTGTAAAAAATAAACCGAATAAATTTCAAAGCATAATCCAAGTGGGACCAATGGGTTACAAGAATATTATGCAGACTGGCTGTGTGTTTGTTGGCTACGACTACTGCAGGGTGTTTGATGGACTGGAAATTAGGAGATGTTTTAAATGCTGTGGATATCACCATCTGCCAAGTAAGTGTGAAAATGAAGTAGTTTGTCCAAGATGCGCACAAAATCACGAGGTAAAAACTGTCAGGGAACTTTGCTGAAGTGCACCAACTGTGAAAAATCTAACCTAAAGTCCAACAATAAATTTACTACAGATCATGCTGCTTGCGGTGTTTTACCTGCAAACTGAAACTCGAAGAGCTGAAAGCTCAGGTGTTCCAATAGCAACTACAGAATGCCTACGGGGCGCACAATTTCTGTGTTGGTCACGTGAACATACGGTGACTAGTCCATTAATTTGCAGACGTGAAGGATCTACTTCTGCACAAGCAGTATCATGTTTTGGGTATCTCGGAAACGTGGTTGTCCTTGGAATATCCTGATGCATTGCTGAGTGTTCCTGGATATCAGCTTTACCGTGTCGGCAGAGTTACTAGAGGTGGAGGCAGTACAGATTCATGGGGTGGAGGTGTGTGCGTGTATATCACCACCAATCTGAGGAGTTCAATGATTCAAGTGCTGGCGATACAGCACAGCGGAGACGTGGTTGAACAGTTATTGATTGAAGTAGCATATAAGAATAAAAAAATACTGGTTGGTAATTTGTACAAACCCCCATTAGTTGGCTATAAACAGGTAAGTTTTATGAAAAATGCCTTGTCTACACTAGCTCCATCCTATGACCATACACTCCTTATGGGTGATTTAAATATAGACTTGTTAAAACTGTAGAGGGCAACTATCTCGAATCGCTGTTGCGCGTGTTTGACCTAAAGCAGGTAGTCTCTGATCCGACAAGAGTGAGGAGAAACAGTTCGACCTTAATTGATATTATCTGTATTGATAACAAAATAAAAGTTATAGACTCGAGAACCGTAGATATGCTCAATCTGACGGATCACAGACTGGTGTACTCCATTCTTCAAATGGAAGCACCCAAACCCGCTGCTAAGATAATTATTACATATAGAGATTTCAAACATTTCAATAAACAACTATTTGAATACGAAATGCAGCAATTGCGACTCGAGGAGATGCTGCAAAAGGGACATCTGGACTTGGACACTAAAATCCGTCTCTTCAACCAAAGGCTGACGGAAGTATTTGACAGACATGCGCCTTTGAAGTCGGCCCAAATTAAACGTAAGCATAAACCATATATTACGGGTACAATTAAATAAATTATAAAGCTGAAAAATAGGGTATTTAATAAACATAATAGAACCCGAGATGTTGCTCACAAAAATTATTACATGGACATTAAGAACTACCTCTCCTTCACAATCCGTAGAGAAAAACAAGCCTATATGTCTTTTGAATTGACGAAGGCTCAAAAAGATCCAAAAAACTGTGGTCAAAAATGAACAATTAGAATATTCATTCCAAGAGCAATAATGACATTCCCACACACTTAAGGGGCGCGAATAAAATAAGTGACTCATTCGCTAGCGTAGCTGAGTTGGCAATTCCGGTTAATGTTGAGACACTTGATTTTTTCAGGAACAATATATTAGATAATTTAGATAATAGACGCTTCAGCTTTAGTACCATTTCTGAATATGATGTGTACCGAGCCTTTGCCCGTATTAGGTCAAAAAGTGTGGGTATAGATGGGTTAAGTCATAATATGTTGTTGCTTAGCTTGGATTATGTTGTACCAGTGATTACTGAGCTTTTTAACATTTATGTCTGCAAGGGGGACGGTTTCCGACCATATGGAAATGCTTCCCTTGTTAGACCATTACTGAAGAATTTTAAGATTAGAAGAAGAGTTTTGCCGAAATGAGACCGATCAGTCTCCTGCCGATCTTGGCCAAAATGTTAGAATCTCTGGTATCCGAGATGATTCTGGAGTTCAGATGTGATTAAAATATCGTACCTGCGATACAATCCGGATTCCGGGGGAGCCACAGTACTGCGACGGCGCTTAGTAAGGTAACAACTGACATTGCAAAAAACATGGATGAATGGCCTCTTGCTTGGTCCTTATTGACTATAGCAGGGCGTTTGATTAATCATGATATGCTGGTGGCGAAGGTCGGCTACTTTGGCTTTTCTGAGCAGGTGTGTTTATGGTTTTCCAGTTATCTTCGCGCAAGAATGCAGATCGTGGCGTTGGATGGGGTGAGATCGTGGTCCGTCCTGATGAGGCATGGAGTGCCTCAAAGGAGTATTCTGGGACCATTACTGTTTAGTTTATATACCTGTGACCTTCCTAGGCGGGTCCGGATTTGCTCCGTCCACCTTTACGCGGATGACACGCAACTGTTGGAGGGTTTATCCCATGAGAATGCGAGCTGGGCTTTACAGGAGGTGGATGGCGATTTGGGCGCGATTCTCGGATGGTCTACCGATCATGGTACCTGATCCTGAACGCGAAAAAAAGTAATTATATGATAATTGGTTCTAACACCATCAGAAACATAGTTAGTCTTTATAATTTTACTGCCCTGAACGTTAATGGGTCGTTATTGCCTTCTGTGGAGTCTGCTAGAAACCTTGGGTGGCGTTCGATGTGGGGTTGTATTTTGAGGCTCATGATAATAAAAAATTGTCAGCTGTGTACAAGTTGAAAAAATTATATGCATTTAAATATGTTTTGCCTGTTAAGATTAAATTGATGCTAATTGAATCACTAATTTACCCCCAACTATTGTAATGTAGTATACTACAAATATTTAAGTGGTGAGCTCCAGAAGAAAATTCAATTAACCCTGAATGCGTGTTTTCGATTTGTATTCTGTGTAAATAAATTTGATCATATTTCTCCCGTATATGCTGAATACGTTGGCCATCTCCAAATTATGTCATAATGTATAACGGCTTAGTTGTTATATTTTCTCTCTGTTAACTGAGATTGTTTGGTCAGGTAACATGGAAGAACGCCTTGCCAATGTTACCTTTTGTGTGATATGTAATGTGACTGTATATTCATGATATGTAATGTGACTGTATATTACATAATAAACATTTCTTCTATTCTATACACTATTTAATAAATTACGAGAGGACAAGGAGCGATTTTATGTTTATTTTCGAATGTCCATGTCGTTTTTTATGGATAAAGAGAGGAGCAAGCCAGAGCTGAATCGCCGCGGGCGGCGGCGGTAGGCCGCAGCAGGCAGCGCGAGCTGTTTTTGACAGATCGCTTCTGTTTACGGTTTTTCATTAAATGCACAGTATTTTACCACCGCCACCGCTTCCGCCACCGCTCTGTTTTGTGCCTAGCTTAATGCTGATTGGCTAAATTTTTGCGCCATGTGTGAACATTAAATTACTTCATTGTTGGCGATGAAAATAAATCAAATTACCATGCTTCACTTCACATATGGCCCTCCACTCGCCCTGGGGACGCAACCAACCAACACTACCCCAAATCAAGAAAAAAACTTTAAAACATATTTGCATTCTCAACATCTCAAGTAAAAACAGCCCATCAGCGTTAATGTTGACCGCGATCCTTAGCTGCTTATGTATTCTAGACAATAAGGCATGTTTTAAATTTGAAAAAAAAAATCATTACTTACACGTACATACTTTTAATGTTGGGAGATCACAGAATATTCAATGAGAATGATACACAGATTGCAGAAATAGAATCAGTAATAAATATGTCTAATATATTGTATAATCAAGCTACATATTCTCTCAACATGTAAATAAAACCAGATTTATTCTGTATATTCCGTCACAATGTCACTTTAGTTACAAAACATTGTTTCTTAAAGAAAAAATCTTACCTTTCTGGAATCTCAATAATATCTTCCCCACATGTAGCAGAGTGTAACGTGTACAATTCGTGATCATATGTTGGATAAATGTTGGTATCGGAGACGTACAAATCTGCATCACCTAGCCTTAAGGATTGAAATTAAAATTAGTAAAACGTGAATATCTTTAAAATTCCAAACTTACAACGAAGTTAAGTTTAATACAAAAGGCCCTTGGCCGTGAACGTAGAAATACGAGAAATTGCCTCTCTCAATCGCGCCCCCGGTTCGGGCTAACACCTTCGGTTTATTTGGAATGTCAACATTAATCATTTTGCCAAGTAACTAAAAAATATTGTTGCTCTATTAACTATTTGCATCTAATAATGAAACATAACTTACAATAGCTAAAATGATACAAATTAAAATCATAAATAAATTAATCATTTTGAAAATTTGGTAAGGTTAGAATTTTGAATTTCGATAACAAAAACAAAACAAACGTCTTCTTTCTTTCTTTCTAATTTGGTGTCGGCTGCCACTTATTTGCTTCAAGCGCCATTCTCCAGCTCGACCGGTAACTCGTATGACCTCGGATAGACGAGCTCGCTCTCCTTCAGTCACGATGTTCTCTCACTTTTCTATCAGACGTCACCATTTCTTCATCTTTGAAGTCTACAATTATGAATGTGTATTCATAATCGTAGAGTTCAGTTCATCAGTGTTCATTACTACATTTTTTTACCTTTGGTTATAGTAGTAGTAGTAAACTTTCTATTGTCCTTTTTCGTGAGAAATTCAGCCAGAAAAGACCTCTATCCGGCTTAGTAAGAGCTGGGGCGACCCATCCCAGATTAGTTACACCTGATGGATAGAGATACTATTTTTAGAGCACCCAGTATGTCGAGTATGTACCCCTGGGGCTCCGACTTGTACATGCACGGCTTGTTTTAAGGTTCGAACACCACCGGCTCGACATTCACACATATTTAAATCTTGTACATGTACATGCACGGGGCTCTAACCCCCGGCTGGACGTCCGAATCGTATTCGGGGAATCTACACAGCCCCTGAAAGCCCCATGTGCCCCCAAACTAACATATATGTATATGAAGCTGGAACAAAATGGCCGATACCCGGCACGTGCACACTCGATCAAAGACGAATCGGAAGTTCCTACGCTTAGGTTATTCTTGTTCCTTGTTTGTTCAGGCCCCTTTCGGGGAACCAATGGCTTTGCTCCTAGGCAGTACGCACCGATCTTAGATCGGTGGCAGTACGCCAGCACCGCCCTTCGTCCGGCGCTTAGGGAGAGGTAGCGCTACCCTTCTACTTCCGTTACACGTTATTCCGTGGAGACCTTCAGTAAGACGGACCTGGGCCCCTGGTGATTCCCGACTTGTACGTAAATATAAGCAAATGAATTGCACGACTGAGTTCCTATGAAAGAGGGCTTCGCACACTGTAGGTATAACCGCTTTCTGTCAGACTCCAAATCGCCGCGGGATAAACCCCCGACCGCCCACAGGCCACGCTGCCGCGAACGGAAATAACCCTGGTGCCCTGGTAGGATTCACCCTCCAATAGGCGACCCACCCTTTACACTGTCCAGCCGGCCCGACTTTCCGGACTCCCCCGCAGGATTGAAACACGTTTTCTAAGCAAAATGGCTTCCACTACCCGTGCCGAATTCTGTAATCCGTTTCCAACGTGCTCATCCTACGACGGCAGGACTGGAAGTGAACTTAGGTTAAATTTTACTCTTTTTAGGAACAGGTGTTTGGTTGGTTAATAAACAGGCATTACAACAGAGGAAAATATAATCTTCCGGCTCCATTGCAACATTACACAATTGTACTTTATTCACAGAATAGATAGGAATTATTAGTATCTAACTTATTCATATTATTATTATTGTAATTATTCTAATTAGGTTTCATTTATTGTAATCAATATATTTAATTAACTTCTTAGTAATTTTGAAATTGATACTGGCCTGGCCAGAACCATTTGAATGGTAAATGGCGCAGGCAGCCCGCTTGTCCTTAACACTAACACGTCAGACAAAAAATAGCAAACTGTACTGTGTATGTTTGATTTATGGCTCTGCTCCGTGCAGGAAATTCGCAAGCTCATTAAAGGGGGTGACCGTGACTGCAAGAGGTAGAATGTAGCCCTTACCGCTTCAAACTAGAGTCTTCAGATAGCGGTATGTTTTAAACTTTTCTAGTGAAGTTCGGCGACCATGGTCGAATGTCAGCAATAATTAAGTTATTCCGCATGGCCCTCCACTCGCTTCGCTCGCACCTGGCGTTTGAGTACTCAAACAACGCTAGTAAGCATTCTATATAAATAAATGCTAGAATTAAAATTGTCTCAAAAATATTTCTTTGACTGTGCCTGTTAAAGCAGGGTTCATATAACAAAGAATCACAAATCGTTGTTTCTACAAAGTCGTGAAACGTGACCATTTCATAAGAAGTCGAAATTCGTAGACTTTTCTAGCAAATTTCATATTTTCACTGTGACATGTGCGTTTGACGATAGGTTAGGAGGGTTGTTTCCTTTTTGTGTTTTTCAAAATTAGTAATTAAAATTTTAATATGAATGTATTTTATTGCCGACATAGACGTAGACGTCTAATATAAGCTTACTTGTTGCTTGAGATGCGACAAAAAAAAAGAATAATAGGTCTATTGGCGTCTGTGAGATCTTTAAGCAACGGTGGTCGCATGGAGCATTTCATAATTTCGTGCAGAAAAATGAGGATAAATTACGAGAGAACATTTAGGAACTACCATAAAATGTCTGTTGAAGACTTTGATTTCCTTGTGGAAAAGATTTCTCCATGGCATATACAAAAAAAATTGAGCGAGTCTGCTAGTACTCGAGACTGATGTGTAAACAGATCCTACAACGACATCGGTTTTAAAAAATGCCAACAGCACGTTGTGTTTCCAAGCGGTCACCCATCCAAGTACTAACCACGCCCGACGATGCTTAACTTCAGTGATCGGACGAGAACTTGTATTTTCAAGGCGCTATATGGCCGTTACCTATACATTTTAGCTTGTTCATAGAATAAAAACAAACACACATTCGCATTTATAATAGTAGTTAGTATTCTTTAATACTTACTGGCAGCTTCGGAGTGAATTAATTCACTGCACAAATTCGACATGAAAATCTAATGCCACCAGGAATAACATCAACATATGGACACAGCTTATTTACCATGTAATCTTGGGCCGACATCCTTTGATTTGGGAAAGTCAATAACCAACTTTTTCAAGTCTTAGAAGAGGGCTATGACTCAATATTGTTTTAAACGTCTGGGCATCTGAATAATACTTTTGACAGTTCCTTTAATTTAAAATAATAATATGCTTTTTATCGTCTAAAATCCGTTTAAAAACGATTTTAGATCGCAAAATTGTATAAAAATCCGAAAATTCGGACTTTTAAGACGATATCCGTGGCTTTGGACGAATTTGTCGTGGAGTTTGAAGCGAAAATCAATTTAAATTCAACCGGCCATTAAAAATAAGCTGTGATATGGATCCAAATACACTGCGAATATAATATAATAAAAATAATACTTTTGACGGTTCGTTTAATTTGAAATATGCTTTTTTATCGTCTAAAATCCGTTTAAAACGATTTTAAATGGCAAAATTGTATATAATACCGCCCTAGCGGCTAGAATCGGTTTACACATTTCCGTCCCCACACTTCCGCCCCGCCCACACATTTCCGTCCCATTTGCCGAGATTTACTTTTTTCTTTGTATCATGGGCACCGCCCATCAGCTCAGTCGAGAAGACATGTTGGTCGGTTGTGCACGCGTTTGCTTATAAGCAGCCGAAAACGAAAAATCATTAATCTCGTGTAAGTTTTTGCAGCCTTATTATAAGGTAAGTAAAAGAATTTCTTTTAAGTAATGAACGCTTGTATTTTTTTTTCTTAAAGTAGTTTGTTTGGCATTATTTTTGGTGCAGTTACTTTACCGAATATTTAAAAAAAAACTAAATATTTTGTATTATCATTAAGGTGTAAAGTTGCATATATTGGACCAGTGGTCGGTCGCCCATATTGTACCCGTACAAATTTAGGTAATGGGTATTTAAATACCGGTCTTATTTCAGATGGCTGCAAACCCGAAGAAATATGGTCAGTGGCCCGAAAGTAATAACGTAAAAATGGATATCCAAACTCCAACTTGTTCCAGAAATCCAAAACCAAATGAAGTCTCGGTACCTACTGCAAGATTTGTACTGAAACCAGCGTAGAAGATATCGTTAGGCGTCTTAAATGTAAAGACTGGATACATTAATCTTGCGGTAACTTTATGACAAAAGAAAAATACGTGTGTGATTTGTGTGATTAAACATCTAATCTAATTCGTTTTTAACTGTGTTTGTTTCGTATTTTAGAAAATGTTATGATAAACTTGTTCCTTTGCTATACTAGATCATAAAAATGTTTAGTTATTTGCTGTTTGTTATGTTATATGTTTTATTTTTGTAAATAAATGATTTTGTTTGTTTGTTTTGATAAATTTCATGCTTTTTTGGAAATATCAGTGATGGTCCAATACAGGAAACCTAGTAGTACAATTTAGGAAACTGGTTTCCCATTTTGTACCGAGGGTAGATGTTTAGAAAAGTGCACTTTTCGCATTTGTAACATTAATCAAAAAATTTCCAAAACAATTAAGGTAATTAATCAGTTAACAAAGAACATTGTGCCACAATTTAAGCTAATTGCTACAAACCGGATAGGGGCTATAAACAAAAAAGTAAAAAGTGGTACAATATAGGCGACTCTCCCCTAATTAATTCATATATTAATAACATAACTAGATTTTGGAAACTCTCGCTACCTATTCTCAAATAATACAAATATCTGCCCTTAAGGGTTTACAGTCTCATTTCCTTTTATAAATTATGGTAAGCATTTTATTGTCTTCGATTTTCATAAATATTCGGAACCCAAAATCTTTTACTTCGATTAATCTGCTAATATGTACTAGCAGACGCAGATGGGATACAAATAACATATTATATAAATAAACAAAACAAATAAAAAGTGAGGTTAAAAAACACACGATATCGGACAAAAGTTAAAATAATTTTTATCTCCATACGACATCGGATGATTTGAAAAATATTCGGATAATAATTAGCGCCAAAACAATCTGGCCAGTTAGATCTCCGATCCGACGTATCCGTATCGTCGGATATCGGACGCATGAGAATCCACCTTAACACCGGCACTTTCGACAGCAAGCCAATGAACATGGAGAATTTCGAGTGTGGGCAAGAGATTTGCTAAGATGGAAGGATAAAGTTATGCGGTCTTAATATGCCTATCTCTCTTTCTTTGCTTCAGATACCACTCATTCTGTTAATGGGGGCACAGTGTGAAATGTCATTCTGGATTCTTTTATTTTTTTGAAGTGAAACTTCTTAACGCACGCCGGGAGTAAAATTTGAAGGTCGCGACACACGGAAGGCGATACACAACAGGAGCTGGCAGGGAACGAAAAACGGTCACGGACGTTTAGTGTGATATCTTTGTTAGTTTACAAGATCAAAATATGGGATTTGCTCTACTATTACCTTGTCAAGACATAAGCGAACATTTTATGAAGAATAGTTTTTTTCATTTAGGCCTTCCCTTTTTGTTAATTTAGTGATATATTTTAAAAAACTACTTTTTAACCAAATCCGTTAAGATATGTATAAGGCTAGGGCGTTTAATTATTGTGATATCTTTGAAAACAATATGGGGTTTGCTCTATTACCTTGTCAAGACATATACAAAACTTTTATGAAGAATAGTTTTTCATTTAGGCCTTCCCTTTTTGTTAATTGAGTGTTATATTAAAAAAAAAAAACCTACTTTTTGTCCAAATCCGTCAAGATATGTATAAGGCTAGGGCGTTTAATTATGGTGATATCTCTGATAAACGAAACTTTTATGAAGAATAGTTTTTTTTTCATTTAGGCCTTTCCTTTTTGTTAATTGAGTGATATATTTTAAAAAAAAATACTTTTTAACCAAATCTGAGGCTAGAGCGTTTCAGTTTAAGAAGTTTCACTTCTGATATGCGCACATAGTGCACACGCTTTTTTTTCATTTAAGCCTTCCCTTTTTGTTAATTGGGTGATATATTTAAAAAAAAACTACTTTTTAACTAAATCCGTTAAGATATGTATAGGGCGTTTAAGTATTGTGATGTCTTTGTTTAGTTTACAAGATAAAAATATGGGGTTTGCTTAATTACCTATTGTCAAGACATAAGCAAAACTTTTATGAAAAATCGTTTTTTTTTTTCAATTGGGCCTTCCCTTTTTGTTAATCGAGTGATATATTTAAAAAACTACTTTTTAACCAAATACCTTAAGATATGTATATGCATTGTATAAAAAAATGGTATAAGATAAGGCTAGGGCGTTTAATTATTGTGATGTCTTTATTAGTAAGTTAGTTTACAAGATAAATATGGGGTTTGCTCTATTACCTTGTCAAGACATATGCGAAACTTTTACGATTTTTTTTTTCATTTAGGCCTTCCCTTTTTGTTAATTGAGTGGTATACTGCTTTTTAACCAAATCCGAGGCTAGGCCGTTTAAGATTAAGAAGTTTCACTTCTGATTTCTGATATGCGCACATAGTGCACAGGCTTTTTTTTATGGTGTTTTGACGTAAGCTAGAAAATTTACCAATTTTTTTGCGATTAATTAAATCAGTATTCTTACCGCTCTATTGGCCCTAATTGAAGGAGGCTATCAAATGTTTGAAGGGAAGACGATGAAGAGAAGGACGTCAATTATTTGGAAAACAGGAGACAGGACGTGGTTTGTTTATTAATTGTTTCTGCCTGCATTTTACATAATATTTATATATTAAATGGATATGAAGCTGAGGTGAGAATTTAATAGATCTCCAGCAAGAATTGGATGAAGCGATGTCAAAATCATTCTCAACAGATTAAGAAGCATGAACTTAAATGAATTGTTCCCTTATAGGTAGAGGGCTGTAGCCGAGGTAAAAAGAAGATCCTGGGCGAAAACGGGACCCCGTATCTTCCCCCGTTTGGCCAGGGGAGGAGGGAGAAGGAAAAACTTAATTAAGTTCAGGAGAACGGGAAGAGGTATGGGTCGAAATTTGTATAAGAAGTACGCCCCATGGGGGGCCACCTTAGAACATACGGGGGGAAAGGAGATCTAATCTAAAGGGAAAAACCCGTTTTTCGGCTGTACACATCGTTCAATAAATAAAAATAATCAAAATTAGCGCAAATGATTAAAATTGCTTTCGTCCGTCAAAATTCTCGGAGCAAAAAGATCGTCGTCAGATAGCTCGGATTTTTAATTTCCGAACGGTTGAGATTTATTTCCCCTACATCTAGATGTCATAAGCGAACAATTCAGATTAATCTGAGCGATCTGAGGTAAATACCGAACGCGACTCATATTACAGAACTCGGCTAGTACCCTTGTCTCCCAGTTTAGATCAGAAAATCCTTTACTAGCGATTGAGACTTATCACCGCATACAGGACCAGATTACAATAGGAATGTGGCCCAGTTCAATGCAACAAAAACCCAAGCAGCCGCGTTTACCAAGAAAGCCAATGCGGCCGGATAGACCATTCCTTCATCCTCGTCAAATCGGGCTACTGGGTGCCTCGGTCAGCAGCAATATGTTCTTGCATGATCACGTGCTAACATGGCAAAATCAGCCTCACAGAAGCTTGGTGCGCCCTTTCGCAATAAAAAACTGCATACACCACAGCAGCTGCTCTTGCTCTACATCTATAAAGCGCAAATAACACCGTGCTTAGAATATTGCTCATAACCAAGCACACCCTACAGCGGATTCCATTCAGGAGAGAGCCATGCGTCTCGTTGGCGACTCGGGGCTGACTCTGGATAGTCTGGAACACCGAGACATGTAGCCGAGACCTCCCTGTTTTAGAGATATTTTCAGGGCAGACGTTCCCAGGATCGGGCCCACCTCATCCCGCCTGTCACGACCCACGACAAGAGGGCATCTGTTCGTCGTACAACTAGTAACCCTAGAACAACGCTTTACAATGGGTCGTATGTCGTATGTCTTTTGTTCCCTTCCCAACGTTAGATATACTGTCAACACAATCAAATATTAAGCAGAAAACATAACTGCTATAGAAACCGAAGCCAATTTTAAAATCTCGTTCACAGTATATATATAACATAATGCCAAATAAGAGATCAAACAAAAGGTTGATTAATGAACTCAGACATTATTATTATTTCAGGGCTGTATAACTAACAGGGGGGAGGAGGGGGGGGGCTCCCCCAGGGCGCCACATTACACGGATGCCAAAATAAGCAAAGAGCAAAAAAAATTAAAATGGCCATTGGCCAAAAGGCAAGAAAAATAAAAATTTTGTTCAAATTTCAAATTCATTCAAAATGGATAATGGACATTGTTTTAGAATCATCTGCTATTTGCTGTTATACTACTCCTACTAATATAGCGGCAAAAATTCTGCCAGTGGCTTAGGCATTAACGTTGAACAAGAATTTTAAAAATGTCAGAGAATTAATGGTTTTCAATTTCCCCATCTTCCCGGATAAACTAAAAATAGAAGATTTATAAACTTTACTGCAAATAATTGCTCATGTTTTGTTTGCAGAGCTAGACATTTTATTTTCATCTTTCAGTAAGGCTTCTTCTTTAAAAGATATCACAGATATTTTAGAAAGTATGTTGAACCTAGCAAAATTTATAGTTATATTGTAACCGTCGGCTACGTAACCGAAACTAATGAAAGGGCATTTAGTATTTAGTCAGTAAAAAATTGTTAAGAATTTATTAAGAACTAAAATGAGCGATGAAAGGTTAAATGACCTTTTATTATTAAAGTGTGAAAATGAGTTATTGGACGAAATAAATTTTGAAACCTATTGGTTACTTGGGCAAAACTTAGAGAGAAGAATTAAATTAGATATTAAAAATTTGGTGTTTTTATTTTAAAAATATATATTTTATTATTTTCACCCAAAAATGTTTAAGAAAATTAGGAACTGAAATTGGTAAAATGTATTGTACCTAGGTATTTGCAAAATTAATTAGTTTTGATTTATTTGATTGTGGTAGCCAAAAAATGTTTGCCTTCGACGGGGCGCCTACACCCGACTTGTTCACTTGAAGGTTGAAGGGCGCCAGATCTCAGCACCCCCGTGAAAACAATGTCACTACGGCCCTGACGTCTTTACTGCTTAATTCTTAGTTAAAGATGCACATATTTAACGAAAGAAAAATAATAAATTTTAAAAAACAGTTGATGGCGGTGGTCTGGCGCCCGTTCTTGAAATGTGGTGAAAATTTTCACCAGCAGGTGAAATTAAGCTCGTTTTACCAAGACTGTGCGCTACAGTATTTTCTTGATCTTTAATCAGTCAAAATTTTCACAATTATCTGTTGAATATATTCACGATGTCATTCAGTGATGATTTTGAGCATTTGTAATATTACGTTGTGCATAAGAAGATTTCGTTTATGTATGTCTTCAATATGCAATTATTCTAATTTAAACCTTATTTGTTTCTGTAAATAGCTGACAATGAAAAACGAGCTATTAATCGTATATTTAATGGATTTGACGTTTTATTATCTAACGAAGAGGAAGCTGAACAAAACAGGCGTCAAATAATAGGAAGAAGGGTTATATTGGATAATTAATGTAAAGTGTTTTAGTGTACAAAACCTCTTGCTAGAATTTTAACAGAACTTCTAGATCCTTTTCTTGAAGGTCCAACAAAAAGATCAGTCTTGGATAAACAAAGCAAAGTAAAATCAAATTGCGGTCTAAATATAGCTATCACTAGTACGTTTGACATTAAATTATTATCATGACAGTGTCTGGGAAATTAAACATCGAACTAAAAATTGGTTAACGCCATTCTGCAAAGCAATGAGAAAATAAGTTTCGTTGTTGGATAGGTTTTTAACAAGGCCGAAAAAATATGAAAACAAAGAGCGCAAGGAGCTCTAGGTAGGTACTGATTATTGCTTTACCTTTTAATGCAACTGGTCCTATCAATTAGACATTGGGTGCAAGTGCTACAACACACACACATAAAACAAGAAGTTAGAATTTCAAAAGCAGTTGTCTTTTCGATTTTATTTGAAATTAATACCTTGTTTGAACGACATCTCGAGGTTATCAGATGGAAACTTTAGTTTCACCATAAACGTTTTCAATCAATATTCAAGAATACGACTTCGTCGAGTGAAATATATCTAGTGAAAAATTACACTGGTGAAAACGTCTACCACATTTCAAGAATTCCGCACCTGCAGAGTGCAGACGAAACGTTGAATATCAAATGTGGAGGGGCTTTCTCCTAGCGGAGAAAAAGTGGAAATGCCCCATACAAATTAAGTTATAACGAATTAAATGAAAGGTTTTTCTTGGTTATCTACAAAGGTAATTAAAAATATCTCAATTTTCGAAACCAATTTTATTCATTCATCACTGTATTACACAACTTTGCCCTAACCGACTTCATATCTCTCATAATTTCCGATATACCAATGTTGGGAGCTGAGATATCAATTTTGTAACATTCTGTATACAAATATAACGCTCATATGCATCTTACTCGAACATAGGCGGCTTTTTGTGGATACAAGTCGAGCGTGCTCGATTATTTGTTCTACTGAAGTATATATTAAGATCTAAGACTTACAGTAATACCGACTCCTGGTATAGTTGTCAATGCATTTCTAGAAACTGCTAATAACCTTATATGCACATTAATAGTGCCGAGATTTGAGCTCACGCAATATTGGCGTGAAAGCCAACCACAGGCCACTTCACCGTCATTCGGTCCAAATACGAAAACAAACATTTTATTCGAGTTATCTCAAATGGTGTTATCTAAATATGGTACATATCCAACATTTCAATTGCACCAATCTGAAATTTAGCCTAAAGTTAAAAGTGTGTAGCATTGTTAAAACTAATAAACCTATCCTACACCTGGAAAAGTAAATGACTTATTCTCAATTATGACAAAACACAACAACCATAAAAATAATTCAGCATCTCTCAAACACTTTGTATAAATTTGGCAAATTAGCTATTTCTAAAATCGCTGCATTTTCTGTAAAGTGTTTTGGCGGAATAAAAAAGTCCTTTATAGCTGGATACAGCAGATATTCAATAACCCATTTCCAAGTTTTACCATTTTCGTCTATATCTTCAGAAACATTTGAGTAAAATATCGCAGTTTCCCTCGAAAATGAATCAAAACAATTTTTTTCGGTCTCCCAGTTGACTTCAGTTGAAAGACGAATAACGAACATTGGTAGACTTAAAGGATCGGGAACATAGTTGTCTAAAAATTTGAATAAACTAAATCCTTTAATAATATTATATCATAAAACACTTCAATTGTTTCCAATGCAAATTGAGATTACCACAAAATATTTAAAATTACTGTATCTTTTTACAGTGTGATACCTAAAGATGATTACAATCTGTAAAAGCTATCTTCCATCTATTGTGCTTACCTAGTAATATAGGTAAGCTTTTAAGCATTCCTTTTGAATCTATGTCTATAGAGAAATACTCGTTAAGCATGGGACCTTTCTCAATCAAAATTTCACTAATTCTGTTTGCTAATTCTTCTTTAGGACCATCATCTTCAGTCCAACCAGTTTCAGGTAAATCCAGTCCAAGTAATGCTAAGTCTTTAATAGACATTGGTTGGTCAAATCTAGAAAACAGTTCCTATTACAGAAAAAAAAATGCATTTACAGTGTGCATTTTTCAAAATGTTTGCCAAAATGTGTTGAGTTTATTTTATCTTCAGAAGGCTGAATTTGAATCACGTTACACACTAATATTTGAAAAACTCCCTGTAAGTTTTAAAACAGACTAGGATTTCTTGACATGCCATTCATTTTAAAACCGCCAGGCACAGACTGGGATTATCTAGTAATCAACAAGAACAAGCATCTTCCTCTCTATATATTTAAGAATTATTAAGCCCGCAAAGATTATTGTAGATGTCTTTTATATTGCTGTAGGAATATTTGACTTTTATGCCACTTATTGTTTCTGAGAAACTGCTTCGATCAAAATATCAATATATAAACTCTAGTAATAGCCCAAGTTATTTGACAAATTGTAAACTTGACAAATTACAACAATTATTTTCTAAAAGTATTCCAAAATTTTTATTTTTAGATTTTAATTTTAACTTTTGATAAGGAAGTTAGGCTTGTCGACGAAACGTAAAGTATTTTTCAGATATTCCATATGTCATAAGGTCAATAAATTGAACTAGCGTCAGTATATGCCATAGGACCTGCACCGAACCAGTCCTATTCATTACAGAATAAAGTGGCGTAAGAAGCAAATAATTACTACCAACATTGTTTTTTGTAATTGTTCTCTTACCTGTAACAATCAAAATTTTGAAAGTTATACAAAATGAGTTGATAAAACAAATCTTCAAGAATAACTTTTGTGTTGCATAACAACAGTTGAGTATTGTACTGTATCAGAGCATGTTTAGGATTAATGGCACCTACAAAGACATGTTGGGCAAACGTCTCTCTTAGTGTTCGATGACAGTTTTCTTCTACAGATTTTCTCAGTTGAAGAATACTTGTTAATTTCGTTTCTACTCTGCAAGGACAAACAAACCAAATCATCATATCAAAAATAGTGAAATTTGAACGAACAAATGACATACCTGGTAATTTTTCTAATCAAATGTTTACTCAATGGTTTCTCACATTTTTTTGCTTCTTGAGAAGCATAAAACACTTGTTTCGCATTTGCTTGAATGTTCTCTTTAGTATTGGCATCACTTACACATACTTTATCTGTTGTTTGTTCTAATGTTATTCCTTTATCACATATATTTTCTCTGGTATTAGCTTTACTATCCATTTTTACATTCATGGCAAGCATTTCATTCAATTTATTACCAACATTTTGAAGACTTTTTTCTGTTTCCATAGGTGAATCTTTAACAAATATAAATTATGCAGCTAAGACAATTAGTCTAGTAACCATATACATTCGACCATGCGTCAAATCTGGTAGTTCTGATT
>MU193584.1:0-12033 GCA_016904865.1 Pissodes strobi
GGAAAGTTATGAGGTGTTAACGATTTGCATTCCCTCTCCACATAAAAGCGGCCAAAGTATGAAAATATGTGTGTAAAATTGTGCAAAACGTTTCAATTTCGCGACAAACGGGGTGGAAATGCAATTTGTGATACCTCATAACTCTCCCCAGAAAAGCGTGCAAAATTTAAAAATAAGTGTGCAAAATTGTGCAAAATGAGTTGAACCTAGCGGCATCAAAATTTTAAAACTTTTTGAAAAACGTCGGGGTGGGGAATGCAAATCTTTAACACCTCATAACTTTCCCCAGAAAAGTGTGCAAAATTTGAAAATAAATATGCAAAATTGTGCAAAATTAGTTGAATCTAGCAGCATCAGTTTTTTTCAACATTTTGACAAATGGGGGGGGGGGGGAATGCAAATTTTTAACACCTGATAACTTTCCCGAGAGAGTGCGCAAAATTTGGAAATGAGTGTGCAAAATTAGTTGATTCTAGCAGCATTAAAAGTTTTCAACTTTTTGACAAACGGGGGAAAAGTGCAAATCTTTCACACCTCATAACTTTGACCAGAAAAGTGTGCAAAATGTGAAAATAGGTGTGCAAAATTGTGCAAAATTAGTTGAACCTAGCAGCATAGATATTTTTCAACATTTTGACAAACGGGGAGGAAAATGCACATTTTTAACCCCTCATAACTTTCCCCAGAAATGTGTGCAAAATTTGAAAATAAGTGTGCAAAATTAGTACCAGCATCAACATTTTCCCACATTTTGATAAATGGGGGAGGGGAGGAATTCAAATATTTACCACCTCTTAACTTTTCCCAGAAAAGTGTGCAAAATTTGAAAATAGGTGTGCAAAATTGTGCAAAATTTGCCGAATCGAGTGGCATCAAAATTTTTAAATTTTGTAACATGTATAAAAAACAGCTCTAGTTTTCCTTGTGTGAGTGTGCAAAATTTTATTTGCGGTGTGCGAAATTGTGCAATATGTGTGCAAAATTATGCTTCATTTATTTTTGAAATTTGTTTAATACGGGGGGCAAACTTGACCGACCCCTGCTACGCTTAAATTCTTCAGGGAGGATCTGGAGCTTACCCTGTTGGTTAAGCCCACGACCATTTCATCCTGCCCGACGTACTCTTTGCTGTTTCTTCCTGGTCTTCAATTTCACATGAGATACCCAGTTGTCCACATTCCCATGCCCGGTAGCTGGTTTCCCACTCTCTACCCCGGACGCAGTAATTAAAAATATATAACAAGCTATTTTATTTAAATTTGTATGCTCTTGTTTAATGAACTTTTCTTCATTTTCTAAGTGAAACTATTACCTCAATCTAACCCAGTACCATTTTGGTACACGTCATGGTTTTGCGTCTGGGAAGTAAAATTAAGGTAATATTTTTTTTTAAATTCATATGGGTATTGTTTATTTTTGCAAGCGGTTAAATTGTGCAGCCGTCTTCATGGCCAATAAAATTACAAAATGTACTTCAATATGCTGCTGACTTTAGCGAAACACCTGATACCGGCATTTCGCTTATAGTAATTTGTGTTGCATATTATTTAACCGAATGTTTGTCTGCAGATAACACCTGCTGAAAAATATACAATGCAAACGTAAAAGGTAATTATGAGATGGACATGTTGGCAAAAATGTAAAACGCAACTAACAAAATTAATTCGCATGGTGATATATAGCATTTCTTATGCTATTCGACAACAAGGAAAAGAAATTAGAGATATACTTCACACCATTTCGAAATAGCTTTTGTTATACTATTTAATTTTGAATCGTACACTGTCCATTTTGTTTATGTACGATATGGCCATTGCATTATCAATTTAGAGAATAGAGCAGTTTGAGAAGGTTTTTTTTTTTATGCAAAGCATTTTAAGCCGAAAAGGCTGCTTTAAGTTCTAGGATGTTTATGTGAACGCCACAGTCTTTTCCGTTCCAAAATTCCCTTGTGATTTTTCCCATTGCAGAAAACGCCCCAATCGATTCGTGAGTCATCTGAACATATTTCTAAAAAAAATTATGTTAAGAAAATCTTTGAACAGACATCATTAAGTTTTTTAACCATCAATTCAAATCTTCTTCCATAGTGAAAGTTATCTTAATCTTTGAGTCACATTTCCTATTGTTTAATTTTAATGCAAAGATTTTTTGCCTCTTTAAAAATTTTATGTGTGACCAGCCATACCGTACAGCTGGCCAAGCAGCAACTAGTTTTCCGACGAGTTGTGCAAATAAACTGATTTTACAGTTTTTTTTTCTAATGTTTTGTATGTCTTTATAAATTATTTCCCTTTTCTCTTGAGTTAAGGCTATTGTCATGTTAGTTGTATTATAAATAAACCCTAAAAATGGCCATTGTTTCGCGGGAGTAACTACGCTTTTTTCGGAATTAACTATTAATCCTAAATCTTGTAATGTTTGTGTAATTTTATTTATACTTTTAAGCAATTCTCTTTTGAATTACCATTAACTAGCCAATCGTCTAAATAGAGTACAGTTTTTATACCCTTTAATTTTACATATCTTACAACTGGTTTCAGAAGTTTTGTGAAAAGATATGGAACTGGAACTGTACATAAACCAGATAGAACGCAATTAAACTGGTATAGTACGTTGCAAAAATCGAACCTTAAAAACTTCCTATGACTACTACTGTGGATAGGAATAAGGAAATATGCATCTTTAAGATCAATTTTCCCGGGAATGCGTAATTTGAAATTAAATTTTGTGCCGTCCTGTAGTCTTCGAGTTTAAAATGGGATGCTGTCATATATCTATTTAAGTTTTTTAAGTTGGCATAGATCGATATTTCCCATTGAGTGAGTACGACGATAAGAATTCGCCATCCACCGATTTACATTCCTCGACAGCCCCGATTTTTAAAAGTTCATTAATCGCCGATTGATACTTGGCGATTTCACAGTTCTTAATGTCGCAACGTACTTTGCTAATCTGGAGTGGTGTCTTTGAAGGGGATTTTATAACCTTGTACCCACGCTATTGTTGAACTGTTTATATTTAATTTCTGCCAATTTTGAACGTATAATATTAGTTCAGACGGTTGGCTAATTTAAATTATTGAAAAGGAGGGCTAAAACCCACGGACTAGTTGTTTCCGTAATTGATAGAAGTAGTTGTTTTGGCATGTATTTGCAGGATATAGTACAGTTTCTACTTCAAGATTTAATTTTGGTGGTCTGAGGACATTGTAGGTGGCGGACACTTCTCTATCATACTGTTTTCTTTTTTTTTTTTTAGTTTCTTTAATAAGTAATTGTTCCATCTAGAAACTATCTGGGTATGTAGTTGTTTCTGATGTTGGTAAGTCTCGATTCGAATGAGTTACTTCCTCAGCTAGCATGAGAGGATCTTCTAATGCATCTGCAAATGCAAAAGAATTTCCTTGGTTTTGCTACTTATGGTATCGATTGCATCTGCAAAATCCAACGATCTATTAGCATATTTACAGCATCTGCAAATGCTGTAATTTTTGTTTTTGAACAGAAAAATAGCTTCATGAATATATTCACTATCTGCAACTGCAATTGCATACAGTGGAGGGTACGATCGATTGTATCTGCTAATACAACGAACTCTTCACCTTTTTGCGTGCTGCTTAACCCTCGTCATGCATCTGCAAATGCAACGATTTTTTAGCATATTTACAGTAACTGCAAATACTGTAATTTCTGTAACGTAAGGAAAACGGGATATGATGAACCATAGACAAGAACTTGCATGTTGTCTTCTTATGTAAGAGGGTTGCAATAGTATGGTGGTTATTTGTTTATGGATTTGCAAATACGTTTTATTTTCGTGGGTACATATATCCTTTACATCGACAAATGTAGGGATATAGTGTGCCTCTAACATAATATACCTACTGGGGTGGAGGCTGTTGAGGCCCTTCACATCTGCAAATGTGAAGGCCAATTTTAGTTAAAGTTATTCGCATCTGCAAATACGAACTTGTAAATAGGTATTATTATTATTTATTAACATCTCCTGCAAGCAATGTTTATTCCAATTTTTTCCTCACCGGCCGGCTCATATCAACACGAATTGTTTACAAATAATGCGTTCCGGTATTACATCGATTCGACAAAGCCGAACGATAACATTCCGATAATCCAAAATACTGCGCGCGATGCGACACGAATCCATGTCTCTACGTTCTAGCAAAATTTCTATTAATTTACCTTTTTTTTCCTAATTTTGGAGTAGCTTTGGGTTCTGTTGATTGAGCCCCCGTAGCGAGCGAAGCGAGCGGAGGGCCATACAAAGTACCCAACTTGGGATTTAGTCGCGCGTAAATTATGAGTCAGCTTGCCTTTGTGGCTAGTTTTTAGGGGTTAATTTCGTGAGAAAAGGACACTCTTCGACTTACTCAAAATTTTTTAATACAGTAATAACAATAATTACAATATACATAGTCCTTATTCCCCTAGACAGTGTTTTTGAACACTGGTATTGAGGATAATTGCATTTTACTAATAACAGTACGATTTCCTATAAACTCTCTAGTATTGTGGCTATGAATATCCCTTGAAAATATTATGTTAATATTTGATTTTTGAGTTTTATTTATTATCCTGTAGATACGTTTATTCTCTACTCTTAAATTCTCATATAGATCTACAGTATGAGTCAGTGGATCATAATTAAATATAACTTTTAGTATTTTGTTTTGCAATATTTGCATCGAATTGTAGTTTATAGTCCCACATGTGCCCATACGGGGATCATATATCGAAAACGTGATAATACGAAGGCATTACAAACATTTTGTTTCTATTTTTTATATTCATCTTTATATGGTATAAAGGTTTTACTCTATGTAAAACATTAATAAATGTAACAATGTTTTATCATGCCCTCGTATATAAATAACAGTTTGCTAGTATTATAATCAAATTCGCATTCAGCACATTTAATTTTGTTAAGATATCATTTTTTTCTTTACTGATTCATTCGCATTTTTTACTGTAACCCGTTCGCACTCTATTTTATTCTAATATAGTTAGTTTTAGAAGTTTGAGAGTGTTTTCATTTTAATTTTATTAAGTAAAAAATTAAGGGTTACAAGTGTCATATTTATTCATAATACTACAGTTTAGTATTATACACATTTAGTTTGCTTTTATACGAGAGATAGTTTCTGTTTTTATATATCTAAGATAACCAGGTATTTATGTATTTTTGAAATTTTGGCATATAATCTTATATGGACTCACCCCCTGATTTGCTTCTTACGATGAATAACGCCCCCTTTTTTTCGCCTCCTTTGCGAGCAAGACGTCTCACTAACACTTTCACTGTCTTGAAATACGATTTTTAGGCATTTTTCTTCTTAAAACCAAAGGAAAGATCCGATTTACGGATTATTTACTACTTGTCACTGAACGGTACAAAATTGTAATGACGCAACAGGGCGACGAGCTCGAGCGACCGGGCCTGGGACGGCTGAATCATCACGTTTTTTGATAACTTCTTTAAAACTTGTACCGGTTGGGATAAAATTGTATACTACAAAGTGTAATGAGGGACGGCGGAGATTTGAAGGATAATAGTGCATGACGTCACAAAATACCTATGATTCGATTCTTAAGTTGTGTTTTGGCATTTCATAGCATTTTCTCTAGAAAGTAATAAACTA
Source organism: Pissodes strobi (assembly GCA_016904865.1). Taxonomy (NCBI): domain Eukaryota; kingdom Metazoa; phylum Arthropoda; class Insecta; order Coleoptera; family Curculionidae; genus Pissodes; species Pissodes strobi. The sequence goes on from MU193584.1 coordinate 5,660, forward strand.
TGGATGTGATTTTAAGACGCTTTGCCTCTCTATGCATTTAGTCTAATATATAGAACTTTTTTATTGTTCTTGGTCTAACGTGTAACAACATACCTATATTTTATAATAAATAAAAATACAAAATTTAAACAGAAGGCGCATGGTGTTTTGCATACATTATTTCCTCTTGATATATCAAACTCTCTATTTAGTTTAACATATGAAACTTTTTTGAATTGTTGTTGGGCTAATGCGTAATTACATAACCCTATTCTATACTAAATAGAGTTAAGTTTAAACAGTAGTTGCTTGTGTCCTAGACGAGCAAAAAATAATTGTATTCATGACAGCATAGAAACCAAATGCCTATCGACATCATGTGAACGCAGCCGAATAACGGATGACGTCACAAAATACCCACGATTCGAATCTTACTTTGTGTTTTGACATGTTATATTGTTTTCTCATGATAATATTAAACTATGGATCAGGTTTTAATAATATAATTGGCCTCTCTCTCCATTTGGTTTCATATAAGGAATTTTTTTGTGCTGTTGTTGGTATAATGTTGTGGCGACCAGGGTCTGCACCTGATTTATTTTAAGAAATGTCTCAACAATTTGTTTAAAACAAAAATAAATAAAAAAATTTAATTTCATTTTAATTGTTCAAAAATAAAATAATAAGTTTATTTTATTAACGAAAATTAAAAACGAATTGAATTTTAACTTTCACGAAGTAATGCCAGAAGCACGAAAAATGAGTTAATCACTTTACCTAATAGAAGTAGACAACAAAAGCACCTAAAGCCGTTCAATTAAAAATAATTATCACTTACCATTGGAATATATTTCAATAAACGGCATGGTGTAACTGCACAAGATTCGAGAACCAATTTAAAATCGGAGTTGACTTCTTCTCTTGTTTTCGACTGCAGTGGAACGCGACACAAGATGAACTAACTCGAAAAAAGATCATCTGTGGTCAAACAACTCTTACGCAGGTTCCCCAAAATTTGTTCTAAAAAGAAAGCCATTGGTCAAGGGCGGTTCCAATTTCCAAATCTAGCAAATTAAAATGAAAGAAAAAAGTCATGACCTTATAAGGTTCGAATATTGCTTGGACTTTGAACACACTTGTGAACTAAAAAGCCAAAGCTAGGCATGGAAAAATTTCGAACTCTTTCGGAGATGGGAAGATAAAACCAGTTACAACTCCAAATGTGTTTTCATCGAAAATTGGGGGCAATTGCGTAACCTCACACGTGAACTTCGTGCAGGTGTACTGATTCCGGATTTTTCTGGGGGAAAACGCGTCAAAAAGCTGCTATAAAAGCGTGGAATTATCGGAGAAAATTTAGTCTTAACATACATACTAATGGCCGATTGGGGCGCGAGAAATTTATAATATAACTTTGATTTTTTTCAAGTCTGTTACTATGGTCACCGTATTGACCAAACCGAAATTAGTGCCTCACAGTTTAAAGGCTCGTGGAAATAACTAAGCAATTAAGTAAATTCATGTCGTCGGTTCGAAAAGTAAAGTAAAGAAACGTTGTTGAATTCCGTCGTCCATCAAGGGAGAAGGTGGTTAAACAGAAGCAATAAAGGCTACGATGGCAGGTTCCGGGTTAACATTAAGCGTTAGACAGTAAGTTTAGTTTTAAATCATAATGTGTAGATTGCTTGTATATTTGAAAACATTTATCGTTGCCTGTCTGCAAGAATTTCATGAGTATTTCAGTAAAACAATTCAGTGCTAGCGTTAGATAGTAAGTTTAGCTTTAAATCTTGAGGCGTAGAGTGCCTGTATATTGGGAAACATTTATTGCTGTATGTATTCGATAATTAAATGAGTATCCCATTAAAATAATTAGTGCTAGCATACTCCGTATTTTATTCAGTTAATTCACTGCGGAAAAGATCATTGCTAATTGAATTTATTTTAGTAATCCATAATTGTTTGACTGGCTAGTAAAATATAACATTCTAGGAAAGTTGATACACTGAAAAAAAATCACAGTGTCTAAATAATAATACCAGTGGAAGGACTGATTGTCTGGCGCTGTAAATACGAGGTCATATTAAAAAATAAGTGAATAAATTTAGCCACTATTAAAATACTCCCTTTCAATTGTTTTATTAATTTTAAAACGAAACTGATGTGGCTTACATTAATTTAATTATATTTAATATACCTGAGAATAGAATTAATATCTGGTAAGAGGCATAAAGTGGTTTTCAACTAAGTGGCGCAATATGGGCGGTTGCCCAAGTGTATAGGTAAATAATTTTACGACGAAATAGGGTGTCAACAAACTGGTGCTGCGAACCCGGTTACAGATAATGAACAGGAGGTGAAGAAAAGGCCGAATTCACAGTAAGTAAAGGAATTGGGTAAATCGGCGTTCATTACAATGTGTAACTACATAGCTTCATTTTGTACAATTCTACACAATTAAAATTATTTTTTTGCTGAAATATTGTACTTTGTTCAATACATAACAGTCATATGAGCTCACAATACATGGTGTAGATATTTAGAAAACAAACTGATTGTCCATTCTCGTATAAAAATAGGGCATTTTATTATTTTTTTTCGGCTGTTTTTCGTTGGTTTAATATAACTCATCAGGGATGTTATTAGGGCATTAATAATTTACATGATTCTATCAGTAAATGCTATTTACGAATTATAAATGAGATTTTAATGTATGTTTTAATTAACAAACGCCTAATATATTTAACCATATGAAATACCTGAATTTCGGACTTTTTATTATTATAATTGATTACGTTTAATTATAATTTGGTATAACATTACACGAAATGGATCGGACATAATTTGAAGCATAATTAAAAATACGTAGGTATTGTGGGGATAAATTGGCTGTGTCGCATGAAATTATTTAATTATTTATTATAATAAAACATGTTTTTCAAATTTAGGCAATATAAATTGAGACTAAAAAGTCAGTGAAGTAAGGAGATATAAGTTGTAACCTGCCTTAAGCGTAGGGTGCCAGTTATGTAACACTATTTGTTAATAATTGCTTGACAGGTGGGTGGGTCTATGTCTGTTCAGTTAGGTGGAGGCGCCACTAATTTTTTTTTACTAGAAATACGTCAATGATTATTGATCCTTGAAAATAGGGTAATAAAATTTAGAAAAATACCGTGTATAAGAACGTGGAGAAAACTGAGGATATACGACTTATCTTGACTACAACTTACCAAAATAAACATCAAGATTCCAAATAACTTACTTACTTAAATGCTGAAAACTCCAAAGACAATTAATTTTAACTCAAATTAATTTGAAGTTATGGTTTTGCCCATAAATTAATGAGAAGATTCTCTTATAATGTATTTCATCTATCTTATCAGACTATTAAACCAAAGCAAAATAAGATGCTAAGTTTTAATCTATGCCTCCTAATATTAATATTGCTCAATTTCTATCTTGAAATAATTTCAACTAAACGTTGAATTCCTTAGATCTGACTAAATGCAGTCAATCTCGAAACACTATAAATATATTAACCAAACCAATCTAAATTAATTCCATGGCAGCGATAATATCAGTAGGCTAATAAACCGTTACTCAAGTATACTAAACCAGTAAGATAACCTCTGAAGTAAATAGGTATATATAGCCGGTAAATATCTGCGTATGAAACGAATTGAGCTCAGTTCGATTCCTGTATCTTCTTCTTCACGTGCCATGTCGTCCACGAACGTTGGCTATCATCATAGCTATTTGAACTTTGCTGATCTCTCCTGAAAAGCGTAGCCGGGTTCACTCCATACCACTCCCGTAAATTCTTGAGTCATGGGCCTCTCCTTCCCTCTATCTTGCCTTGTAGAATGTTCTGTAGGATTCTATACTTACCATTCCTCATGACGTGACCAAGATATGTTAGTTTGCGCTCTTTTATTGTGGACACGATCTCGGTTTCTTTGCGCAATTTCTTCAGGACTGTGGTGTTGCGTGTTCGATCTGTCCAGGGAATTCTAAGAATACGCCTGTAGCACCACATTTCGAATGCTTCTAACCTCCACCAAGCCTCCACCCCGTAAAGCAAGACCGTGAACACATAAAAGCGAAGTAGTCGTAACTGTAGGTTTAGAATTATATTCCTAGAACATAAAACTTTGTTCATTTTTTAAAAGTATTTCTGGGCTGTTCAATTCTTGCTTTTATTTCAGCAGAATTATCCCAGTCGTTATTAATGGAGCATTCCAGGTATTTGTACTTATCGACCTGTTCTAGTTATCTTCCGTTAATTGTTAAGTTGCTTCTTAGATTGTTGTTCCTGCTAATTATCATTATCTTGGTCTTTTTAATATTCAGTCTCAACCCCGCTTCCATACTTTCCTGGTTCACTCGCTCTATCAGGATCTGCAGTTCGCCTTCGCTGGTTGTTAAAAGTACGGTGTCACCAGCGTAACGCAGGTTGTTTATTATCTCCCCGTTCACTACGATTCCCTCTGACGTGTTCTCTAGAGCTGCTGTGAATATTTTTTCTGAGTATAGATTAAACAGGAGTGGTGATAGCACGCATCCTTGTTTTACACCCTTTTTGATTTGTATTTCTTCACTGCTTTCGTTTCCTCCTCCAATAGATGCCGTTTGTCCCCAATATAGATTTACGATAATTTGGATATCCTTGCTATCTAGTCCTATTTCTGTGAGAATGTCCATGAGTTTATCGTGCTTGACACAGTCAAATGCTTTCTCATAGTCTATAAAGCACCCGAACACATCGACTGAGATGTCACGACATCGCTGAACTAAGACATGTAATCCCATGAGGGTCCCTCTTATGCCGAGTCCGCCGCGAAAACCGAATTGTGTCTAACTAAGATGTTCTTCGCACTTTCTGTAAATTCTAGCATGGAAGATTTTGAAGAAGATTTTTAGGACGTTACTCATCAATGCTATTGTCCTATAGTCGGTATGTATTTTGGGGGAGATTTTTTTGGCAAGAGGATGAAAATAGATTTAAGCCAATCGTGGGGTATATCCTCCGTTGAAAAGATCTGTCAATGTGTCTAGAGCTTTGTGTCCTTTCAGAAGTTTCAGGATTTCGATTTTGGAGTTTTTTTATAGCTTTTTCCACTTCGGCTCTTAAGATTGGCGGCCCTGCTGTTGCCATTATGTGTGGCGGATCCTCTGCACGGTTGTAATCATACAGTTCCTTTATGTAGTGCTTCCAGCTATTAATTTTTTCGATGGGATCGTCTATTATATTCCCGCCGGGGTCATAGAGAAGTCCGTTATATTTTTTCCTACAAACAACGGCACAAACAACGGCAACCTCTTTGACTTTTTATGAAAGTTGAATGTGTCATATCTTGCCTGTGGTTCTTCTATTTCGTTGCACTCTTCCTCTAGAAATACTGCCATAGCTTCCTTGAGTTTCCTGTGGATGATCTTCTGTATTTCGTTATATTCTTGCTTAGATCGTGTTTTTACCATCCTACTTTTGTCCATCATTACGATAATCTCCTCCGTCATCCACGGCTTTCTCTTATTAAGGGTTTTGTATTCACAATTGTTATTGTTATTAATCTGCGTCAGGAGTGAGGTTTTGACTTTTTGTCATTTCCTCTCCAGTAGGTATGGCGTCGCTTGGTCGTGGAAAAATTTAGATGACCGTGGAAAAAATTGCGGTGACTTGGAAACTTTCTGTCGGTCTAAAAAGCTGTGTTGAAAGGCAGCTTGCCGACTTGGGCTAACAGCCCCACAATACAGCTCCTCAACGGTCTGTCTAAAAAGCTGTCTTGACCGACTTGGGCTAACAGCCCCTCACTCAGTTTTGCTGCTTGGTCGGGGACTGCTTATTAGTCTAGATCTCTAGTTCTAGCCTATATCGCAGCTAACCTTTATATCTAAAGGCCGTCCACTATCCGCCATCTGTGACCCCGCTAGTAGCCTGCAGCTAGCCCTAGCGACTCTTGTATCAAGGCGACAAATTAAAGTTGCAAATTGCAGTTGTGTAAAACAAATTACTGCCATAAGCCTTACAGCCGATTACAGTAAAAATAAATCAATTAACTATTCTGACATTTGCAAAACGAATTCTCTACTTGAGATAGTATCAGATATGATAAGAAAAAATAAGTATCTCCACAGTAACTATGAAAAGAAGTAGACATATATGATACGCGATATTAGATAACCTACAGCATTTTAAAGGTCAGTTCGATAAGCAAAATGGCGAGATCAGTAAACGAACACGAAAAATAACGCTAATATAAACGATATAGACAGCAAACGGCCTACAGTCGTTTAACAGTCATTCATTAATCAAAATGATGTACTACAATAATACATACGATAAGGAAAGCAAACGGTCTACAATCGTTTAACGGTAATTAATAAAAAAAATA
>MU193584.1:12133-22921 GCA_016904865.1 Pissodes strobi
TATATACAGGGTTAGTAAAAAGAACCGGAACGCTTAAATATCTTCAAAATCGTTAAAGCTACATTTACAAAATTCCGTACTGGGAGTTTCCGGGCGTTCGGAATTGAACCATGATATCGGCACTGTTGCCAGATTTCCCAGTTTTGTGCTACACGGAGTCATTTTGTTATCTTAAATGGAACGCCCCACTTATTTTTATTGCAATAAATTGGGCGTATCAAAGTTAGTAAAGCCCCAAATTTTCAAAATTGTATCTCTTCTAATTGCTGAGATGTGACAACAACGCATTTTTAGTAAAAAGTACCGGAACGCTTAAATATCTTCAAAATCGCTCAAGCTGCATTTACAAAATTCGGTACCTGGGTGTTTCCGGGCATGCAGAATTGAACCATGGTATCGGCACTGTTGCCAAATTTCCCAGTTTTGCGCTACACGGATATGGTCGATAATTTTAGAAAATACACACTCTAGCTCATTTGCCAAACGATGCAATGACACACTAAGGCGGTATTTAGACCTGATGGTCAAAAATGACAACGATAATTTTAGATACTGAAAGACTGCCTGCTCGCCTCGAGAGTCCAGACGAGAACGGCTGCCAATTCCTCCTAAAAAGAATATATACCACATCTGTCAAGTGACGCTCCAAACGGATTCATCTTTCGGGCGACAGAGCAATAGAAGTAAGGTGGCGAGAAGTGAGGTAGCGAGAGTATCAGCCAGTAAAAGAGGAAAATCGAACTACTGAATTTTGTTACATTCACGTAGTAAAGTTTTGCCCTTGCGCGCATCAGCAGAAGCAAAATAAACATCAGAAGTGAGATTGGATGACCTATGCAATAACCTTTCATCTGCAATACCTCTTGCTGATCAATAAGCAACCAATGGACCTAGCGAAGGGCGATTTTTACTAATTGATAGAGAAAGAGCAGTCCTATAAGCGTCGACAAGTTTAAATAGCAACAATATATTCAAAAATGGTACAATCAACTAAGATTTCGATAAAAAAGCTTAAATAATTTCCAAATAATTGTTAGATATTTTTATATATTTAAATACGAAATCTCGTCCCTAAACTCCAATGATGCTACTCAAAATTTAGGACACCCTGTACGTACAGTAGCTTTTGATTCAGTTCAGCATCCCTCTCAGCGGTATGCAATAACTTCTGCTACCTATCTGAAAACAAAATGAGATATTCTGTACCCCAACAAAATATTTGATTAATTATTCCTACATTAAATTTCGGCCGGAAGGGTTTTATTTGAACCCTTCGATTTCACACAAACAATCGGCTCAAACAGCGCATGCCTGCGCCAGCTACCAGTCCGGACCTGAATGTGCCTAAATGCAGAGGGTGAAAAACGCCAGTCACCCTCGTAATCCCGGGGCAAAAAAAAAAACACTCAAACAACCCTCAGTGAATTAATTTAAAATACGCGGCGCAAAGAAATAGAATGGAGGATGGAAAACGGGCCTTGGGCTTTTTTGCAGACCAGAAAAATGTTCGGACAGCAGTCTTCGGCTTTTCAGCCACTTTAATTTCCATGCACTGGTTAACGAAATAACTCGTTCGTATGGTTATAATAAGGTTGTCATTAGACAGCCGCCATATACAAAAAAAATGTCATCCTATCAAATAAGCAGTGAAAGCTATATTTTTGCCAAAATGAAATGTGTTGTACATGCATCAGCGTATTCTATCAAACAAACTCTTTTATATTATTGAAGTGAAAACTTCTTTTGGCGCGTTCAGCATACTTTTTTTTGGGTAGTGAATATACCTGAGGTGTCGCGTGAAACACTCAAAGCAAAGGCATAAGCTGTCTGGGTGGCTATTTAACGATTTTCCGTTTCCAAATTATTACGTCAAATGTGCGATTTGACAAAATTTTGCTTTTATATACGATAACTGTTGAAAAAATACTTACTTTTGATGAAATTTTCTGGACATATTATGTTTGACGATCTTGCGAACTCTATTGAAATGGGTGTATATTTTTTTTTGGGGGTGTATATTTTTGAAGCGATCTAGCGCCGAAAAAGGTGCGAGGATCGGAAAAACCGCGACAGTTTGTTAGGGAAGTTCTAGGAGAAAAACTCTCTAAATGCTTCTCTGTTTCGGAAATGTCGGGAAAATTGACTTTTTAGGAAAAATGAAAAAACATCTATTTATAGGTCATGAAAATTAAGGTTTTTTGTAATATCTTAGTAATAACGTATGTCCCGAAAGTTTTGGCACAAAATATTTAATCAAATATTTTTGTAATACGTAACTTCATTTAAACTTTTATTATTTGCTATAATTAACGGCTTAGTAACTAACAAAATTATTAACTTAAATTAAATGAAAGGGCCCGTGCTGCTCCATTAAGCGCAATTTTCTGCGAACATCACACATTAGGTTCTGGACAACTTGAACATCTATTTCTCCTATCTTTCCAAAAATTCTACGCCGTAGTTGTTCCTCATTTTCGGCTTGCCACCCTCCATCATACACGTTGCGGGATAACAATGCCCTAAAAATCTTCAATTATGCGGGCCTGAGGTAAATTACGGGGGTTATCTTGTCTTGGTACGAAAGGTATGTTATTTTGATGAAGGTAATTTTGAGTTGCTCTTGCGTAATGGCAGCTTGCTAAGTCGGGCCAAAACATAATATCATCTCCATCGTGATGTTGGTGTACAAAATCAACTAATTTATTGAGACAGTTGTTAATATACCTTTCCGCATCTATAGCTCTCCCCCTAACTCGACCCACATAAGGTCTGGATATCCCTCTAATCGAAATCGCACACCACACCAAAACTTTATCAGCAAATTTTGCTTTTTCCTTATATTTAACATTGTTTGGACACTCTTCTATATTGTCCGTATAAAAACCATCGTTTCCTTTGATTTCCGAGTTGGCAAGTGTAAAGTATTTTTCATCGTCCAGAATAATGACTTTCTCATTTGGAAAATGTATCCGCCTAAGTTGACGACAGCATCTTGGTATCCGTGTTAATTGATTTACGGTATATTTAGGACACTTTCGTCTTTTTCAATATTTTTGACCGTTTCTTGCCAATTCCCGCGATACTGTACTCTTTGAAGAACGGAATTGACGCGCTAATTTTCTTGTAGAAACCCCGACTCTGTCTTTTGCTCTTCTTACCAACCTTTCCGCCCTTTCTCGCGTAAAACTTCTTGGTCTTCCACTTTTTGGAAGATTTAAACAGGGAATTCCTTCTTCACATTCGGCTATAGTACGGTAAATACTTCTGCGTGAAATATTTTGGTTTTGAAAAATGTGAACTATTTCAGCCTTAGGGATTCGTCCAACCAAATTATAAATACTTTTTCGTAATTCTAATTTATAAGACATTTTAATGCAACTGATTTAAAGAAAGGACATGTCGAACTAATGTCAAGGAAATAAACAATTTTTTGTTTCAAAAGCCATCTCGATATATTATCATTACAATCTCTTCTTAGGCCCCTAAATTTTGTGCCAAAATTTTCGGGACACACGTTATTTCTTGAAAATTAATCTAAAATTTAAAAAAATCTTATTAAAAAAATAATTATTTTGTTTTATACGATGTGTTTTGGTTTGGCACTTTTACATTGTAATAATATAAAAATTGTTCAAAAACTATGAAATATTCAAATTTACAATACAGAAATGCAATGTATTCTCACCTTAGAATCCTAATTATTTAATATTACAAGTAGTTTATGAAAATACAATACAGTTGCACCTAAAAGGTATAATAATAGTATCCAATATTAAAAGTAATTTGTAATTTTTTCTGTAATATTTGCAAATTGCAAACTAAAGAATAAACACAAAATTAGTTTTACAAAACAGTTGTAACAGTGTAAATTTGCATTACAGAAATACATTGTATATCTACTCACCTGAAAATTATATTAATATAATGTTATGTTGCTAGCAAAAAGTGTAATAATGTTATAAAATATATTGAGCTAAAAACCCTTACCAAAAAGTATCAAATCTACTTTTTACTCAATGTTAATTTCACAATCAATTTGTAAGCCCTTTTTGCACAGTAATTGTAAATCTTCTCAGCAATTATATTGAAAATATATAAAATGGAATAATTAGTTCAGTGTAGTTTTTACTTCATTAGATCTTTTCAATTCTCTTAGGGATTTTACAAAATATTTGTAATAATGTTAAGAATTTTTACAAAAAAAATTAAAATGAAAGTACAGTACAAAGTTAATTTCATAAAAAAATTATTAACCTATTTTTCACAATATTTATTGAAAATATTCGTAGTAAATTCTACTAGAATATATTGCTCACGCTAAACGCAGTACATTTTGTGTAAAATGTAATATTTTCTGTAAAAGTTCAATTCAAAGTTAATTTCATAACAAAATTATAAATTAATTTCTTCAATTCAATTTATTGCAAATCTTCTCAGCAAATTTTAGTACAAATTTATTGGTTACGACATTGTAAAATGCAATATTTTTACCTCATTAGATCCAGTGAAATTACACCATATTTGTAATAGTGCTACAAAATAAACACAAAAATGTAATTTAAATTATTGTTAAACCCATTTTACAAAATAATCCTAATTCTCTGCAATTTTCCTAGAAATTTATTAGTCACGTTAAAAGCAGTACATTTGTAGTATAACCTACCCGGGTAGTTCAACATAGTTGAATGAGATAAGTAAAGTTTTGCTTTGTCTTTATTTTGCAAAAAGAAAACCAATCCCTACGTTGTGTTATTATTATATCTTGCACAATTTTACTTACTCATAATGCGTCTGACGGTAGCAAAATTAGGGAAATCTGAGGGACAGGTGCGTCATGTAAATTAAACCACATATTCCTAATACGCCTAATTTATTAAAGAAAACGTGCCAAATTATTAGAGAAAAAACCTGCCTGACTCAGCCTGGAATTCACGAGGGGAAAGAGTACGGCAGAGAAACCCTCGATCTAAATTCCTAAATTGAATTATGCTGTATAACATTTATTAGTATAATAAAAATTAAGTTACTGTCTCCCGTACTACAATTCGTAGTTCCACACTTATAACAATGCATTTTAAACTGAAGGGGTTGTTTTTAGTCAGCCAAACGCCGCTGGCGGGTACTAAGGTCCTGGATTACGGAGGCTACCCAGCTATTTAGTTGCAATTTGGGCCAATATCTCTAGAATAATCATTACATTTATAACTAGGATATTCTCCCGTCAGGGCAGGAAATGGTTAGTCGATTCATCATTCATCAAGGCCCTTGCGTACACTCTCAGTCATACTAAAATTAAAATCCTAGCACGAAAAGACAGAAAATAATACATTTCATGCTTTCATTTAAAGCAGTGTTGTGCACAGCATAAAACAATTTCATTATATATGTCATCAAATATGAATTATACATTAGAATAAAAGAAATACTTGTACAAATTATGTTAATAGCAATATCATAAGTTTCATTTTACGTGCCTAATTATTAGAGAAAAACGTGCCGGACTCAGCCTGGAATTCACGAGAGGAAAGAGTACGGCAGAGAAACCCTCGATCTAAATTCCTAAACCGAATTATGCTGTATAACATTTATTAGTATAATAAAAATTAAGTTACTGTCTCCCGTACCACAATTCGTAGTTCCACACTTGTAACAATATCTCTAGAATGATCATTACATTCTTAACTAGGATATTCTCCCGTCAAGGTAGGAAATGGTTAGTAGATTAATCAAGGCCCTCGCGTACACTCTCAGTCATACTAAAATTAAAATCCTAGCACGAAAAGACAGCAAATAATACATTTCCTGTTTTCATTTAAAGCAGTGTTGTGCACAGCATAAAACGATTTCATTAAATATGTACACATGTTATGCCATCAAATGTGAATTATACATGAGAATAAAAGAAATACTTGTACAAATTATGTTAATAACAATATTCTAAGTTTCATTTTACAGACCTGTAAAGACATGTTAAAACACTGAAGCAAAACAATTCACCAAAAATAAACCGTACGCTGCGCCAACTTTTGACTATCTATCCTCCTTTCGGATCTCTTCCAAAGAACTTCGCAAAACCCGACTTCAATTTATGACTTGTTTTTCTCTTTTTCTTTCTTTACATATATGGGGTGTCCCAAAATCGAATGTATAAGGTCTAATGAAATAATATTTTAAATAGGCGGGTTACCTCACATTTCTTATAAGATACCATATAATTTTTTCTCTGCGCGAAGTTTTTGCCTCATTGGATCTTCTAAGAGCCATAGACCGCGTCATTAGCAATGGAACCGTTTCCGAGATATAGGGTTTTAAAAAGGACGGTGAAAGTATGACCAGATGGCGCTTCAATGCACGTGTAGTTTATAAGCATTGAAGTGTCATTGTCAAGGAAATTACTATTTAGGGTGTTTTATAAGTAGGTACTATTTGAAATTTCATGCTATGGTTCAACATTGAACAAAATGTTGCGCATGCGTATTTGCGTAACAACGCCAACGTTGTTATCACATAGTGGTATGTGGTTATTATTGTTGTACCTAATATGTTTTGAATGGTGAGCAATATAATATATTCACGGAAACATATGCAAGCTGCTGTATATCCACTCTAATACGGCTCTTAACCCAAATTTTTTATCATTAAACTAATATTTCACCTCACGCATAGCAGTTGGAAGAGGGCCTTTTCTATCGTTTTCAGAGACAAACCACAAATCAGGCCTGTAGTCGCGTCTCTAGGCCGCCGATCTGAAAGTTCCTTTATCCTTAGCGTCAAAGACAAGGTGTATTTGGTGGCCCGATTTGTTAGGTCAAGCCCGCAAGTGTCATTATGGCTGTATTTCCATTGGTCATGGTTGGTTGGCTGTTGAAATCGCCTACATATATTGCTGGATGGGAATAAACCCTCAATATTTCAGGTACCACAGGTGGCTTATACACATTTATAAGAGTGATGTCTCCTGTTTTTACTGAGATAGTGTGGGCATTATTATCGTTCGTTGATGAAAGTAGGTGGGCGTTTTCAGTGTTGTTACGGACATATGTTGCATGTCCATAAGCATGGTGGTAGGTTGCTCCAATGATATCGTAGCCTGGAATTTTCCCTCTAGCGCGGAGTTGATCCTCATCGGCTGCGTGGTTTTCCTGAATGGCGACCAGATCGATGTCGTTCTCTTGCAAGAGTTTTGATAGGTATTGGCACTTAGCTCTGCTGATGGCTTCAATGTTTACTTGGCAAACCCGGACTACAGGTCCGAGGGTTCTGGTTTGGTCAGGCGGTTCTGATAAGAACCAATTTCGTTACGGCTTTGAGACTTGGTCATACTGGTTTGCAAGTTTTTTTTTTTTTTTTATGGCAGTGGCACACACACTAAAGGTAGACCCTATGGCGCTCGACGAGCGGTGTGTGTGCGAAGATGTTGATTGACACGGCTCTTGAATATTTGTAAGTTGTAATTAGTGGGAAACAGATGTCCTGGAAGTGAGTTCCACAGTGATGCAGTGCGCCAGACAAAGGAGTTCTTGTAAAGCGATGTTCTAGGTGTTTCCAGTTGTATGACGAACTGGTGCGCTCTTGCCGTCTGTCGTGACTGTCTGATAGGAGCTGCCAGGGGCGGGATGAGGTGGACCAAATCCTGGGAACATCTGCCGTGAGAGTATCTGTAAAACAGAGATATCTCGGCTACATGTCTGCGGTGTTCCAGACTATCTAGATTCCGGGTCAACTCCGGGTCGCCGACGAGACGCACAGCTCTCTTCTGAATGGAATCCAGCAGCTTTAGGGTGTGCTTTGGTGCGGCACCCCAGATATGTGAGCAATATTCTAAGCACGGTCTTATTTGCGCTTTGTAGAGCAAGAGCAACTGCTGCGGTGTATAGTGTTTTTTGTTGCGAAATAGCGCACCAAGCTTCTGGGAGGCTGATTTTGCGATGTTAGCAACATGGTCAGGCCATGACATATTGCTGTTGACCGAGACACCCAGCAGCCCGATTGACGAGGATGAAGGAATGGTCGATCCGGCCATAATGATGTCAGGGCCCGCTGTATTGGCCCTCTTAGTAAACGTTGCTGCTTGAGTCTTTGCTGCATTGAACTGAACCAAATTTTGGTCGCCCCAAGTTTGAACTTTCTCCAGGTCTTGATTAATTGCTGTAATCTGCTCCTGTTTGCGGTGATGAGTCTCAGTCGCTGGTAAGGGTTTTTCTGATTTAAAGTGGGAGACAAGGGTACTGTCATCTGCAAAACTGTAAACAGGATTATGTGTTTCGGTCAGCAGGTCATTAATATAGATGAGGAACAGAGCTGGTGAAAGTATTGCACCCTGAGGCACGCCCGCGTTGATGGTGAATGTGTCCGAGATGTGTCCATCGACTGCAACGTGCAGAGATCTGCTCTTAAGGAAACTGGCAAGCCAGCTGCAGAGAGAGGCCGGCAGTCCGAAGGACGGTAGTTTGTTGAGCAATCCGTCATGCCAAACTCTGTCGAATGCCTTTGAAATATCCAACGCAATCGCTCGAGACTCTCCATAGTTCTCAATTTCCCTACTCCATATATGAGTGACATAGGCCAATATATCTCCTGTCGATCTCTCTTTGCGAAAGCCGTATTGATTATCGCTGATTATTTTGTTGTTCTCGAGATACTTGAGTAGTTGCTGATTGACTACACGTTCCATAACTTTGGAGATTATTGAAAGCAAGGCAATTGGACGATAGTTTGAGGGCATGGTTTTCTTGCCTTTTTTTGGAACAGGTTGCACTCGAGCGACTTTCCAAGAAGATGGGTAAATCCCTTTTCCATAAGACAGAGAAAAAAGCCTGGAAAAAACGGGTGTTAGTTCGTTGGCGCAGTTCTTTAACACGATGGCAGGTACTCCGTCCGGTCCTGATGCCTTTTGCGTATCTAGTTCTTTAAGGATTTTGCGAATATCACGGTGAGAAAACTTGACTTCTGCCATGATAGTGTTGATGTTCGGTATGGTGGGGAGAGTCTTGCCTTGGGGGACGTCTAAGGTAGAGTGCGATGAAAACATTTTGGCGAGCATGTTTGCTTTTTCCTTGGCTGTAGTCGCCGTGATGCCACGTTCGTCCGTCAAAGGTGGGAGAGACGTTTTTGTAAAGTTGTTACTTACTGCCTTTGCTACCGACCAGAAATTCCTGGAACCACTGGGGCATTGCAAAAGTTTATTCCTGATCCTTTGATTGTGTTTGTCCTTAGTTTCGTCGATCACACGCTTGCACTCGTTTCTCGCTTCGATAAAATAGTTGCGATTTTCGGCGGTCTGATTTTGCTGCCAGTACTTGTAGGCTTGCTGTTTCCTACCTACAGCTCTTTCGCATCTTCTGTTGAACCAGGGCTTTCCTTTTGATGGTAACTTGATGGAATTTGGGATGTATGCTTCCATTCCTGAGGAGATTACTTGCGTGATCTCTTCGCAGCAGACTGACGGGTCGTCAGTGCCAAAGCAGACGTCGAGCCAAGGAAAATCTAGGTAGAACTCCTTTAGATCGTCCCAGTTTGCAGAATTGTAATGCCAGATTTTGCGAGGCAATGGTGGATCCTTCTGTATGGGTGGCAATTCACAAACCGTTGTAATAAGTTTGTGGTCGGAAGTACCTAATGGCGGACCAATTGTAACCTTGTACTTGTCAGGATTGGTGGTCAGAAAAAGATCCAGGAGGGCGGCGATTTCTCCCCTCTCTGAGATTCGAGTTGGTTCGTCTACAAGTTGAGTAAGCCCGCAGCTGATGGCAAATGCTTCAGCTTCTCTACCTTCGTTGTCGGTCTTGTTGTGATGTTTGAGCCAGTTGGTGTTGTGGGCATTGAAGTCTCCCAGAACGATTATTTCTGAACTGGGGTGATCGACCTGTATTGAGTCAAAAGTGGTAGCTAGTGTTGAAAAAAAGCTTTGGTAGGCTCTATCGCTCGGAGGGCGATAGAGACAACATATAAACTTGGTTAATCCCTTGGCGGTGAACTTGAGCCACATGACGTCAAGGTTATTCGGTTCGAGTGTTTCCTCGCGGTGGCATGAAAGGTCGCTTCGGACAAAAAGGCATATTCCGAACTTATATCTAAATCGGGTATGTAAGTCGTAACAAGGATAGGGCAAGTTCACTGTTGTTGTTGTAGAACATACTTGTGTTTCTGTAAGGGCCAGTATGTGTGGTCTATTTGCTTGTAGATGTTGGTGTACCGAATTTATGTTTGTATTTAGGCCTCTTATGTTGCAGAAATCTATTCTAAATTGGTTCGGTATCTTTGCTGTCTGTGAAATGCGGAATGAAGGGCTCCCAGGGCCACCCAGCGCCCGGAGATCCGAATGGCCGGGGAGTTTACTTCCGGAATATTTTGATCCTGGAAGCACCATCATGTCCATATATTCCTACTGTGGAACCCGGGACCACCAGCGCGGAAGCGGAACGTGATTTGGGAAAACCACTTAGCGCTTCCCAATTCTGGTGGGGTGGTCTTTCACCGGACGATGCGAGTAGGCTTATGCATCTACCACCTAGGGCCGCTTCCACTCGAAGCATCGGCCTCAGACTCATTCCTTTGGCGGTCCCTAGTCTGACAGGGGTAAAAATGGGGTTTGTTGGTTCACTCCCCAGTGATCAGCTCCAGACTTTGTACTTTGGTGTTCTCCAGCCTGGAGGAGGACGATGGGATTTGGTGGGCCACATCCCGTGGCAACTCGGAATGGTGGGGGCGTCACTCCCCGTAATCAAACTGCTCTCGCCAGTTTGACGTTCCTGCCAGCCAATACAATGCAGCCCCTCTTGTCACAAA
>JAEQML010063628.1:0-22918 GCA_016904865.1 Pissodes strobi
TCAATTAACATATGATAAAAGAATAATAGAAAATGATTTTGATACAAAACCGTGGGGGTATACAAAAGAAAAATCGACTAAAAAGATTAGGTTTAATCAAGATATTAAAATAATTGAATTTGAAAAATATTTACCAAAACGAAATTTTCGAAAGAACTACGATAATGTTCCTAAAATCTTATACAAAGGATCAAACGAAATATTTACTCCTGAAGAAAATAAAATTATTGCAAGGATTAATAAAATGAGTGATGCAAAAATAGATGAGAAGCTGAACAAATTATATACTAATAAATATATAAATAAATCAATATACGATTTAGATAAATATGGTTTTCATAAATCTAACGAAAAAAAATCTTTACCATCATTATTAAATTGTTTAAGAGATTAATGTTCAAACAAAATACTTTTAATTATCTACAGGTTATTTTTAAAAGGTGATAAGAAAATCGATTTTATAAAATTAAGTAAATTAACTCAATGTAATATTTCATTAAGTATATCAAGACATAAAAATATATATACTTATGATATAAATTATGATAAAACAATTAACATTTATAAAATAAATAATGAATATATTTTGAACGAGTTTGTATTATTTTCTAAATTACCTATTATAGATAACAAATTAAAAGAATATCAAAGACCAGAAAATATAAAAAAAAAATAATTTAAAAAACGAACCAATATATATGTTGAAAAGAAAAAATCAATATGTAAATTAATAAAAATGTTATTTGCTAAAGAACTAATTCAAATCATAATTTAGATAATTGTAATTCTTCATAAATACCTTCTTCAATATTATTAACTTTATAATAATTTACATTTGATGTTAAAACTTTAGAAATTGTAAATATTTCTTTTGTCCAATTAGTTTTTAATTTATTTCTAAATTGATCTACATATGATGATAATCTTACTCTATCATTAATTTCAAAATTTGAATTTAAGTTTGTAATTTGAGAATTATAAACAGTTGATAATAAATGATTTTCATTTTTTTTTATTCACTTGTATCGGTTTCATTTTAATAGTTCTGTGGAAAGTATTATTATAAGTTTTAATAATAATTGGTAACACATTAATCCATCTCATATTTTTATAAAGAATTGGTTTCAACTTATCTCCTAATGTTCTATTAAATCTTTCAACAATTGATGCTTTATTTTCGGTCCCAGTACTATACATTTTTATATTATATTTATCTAAAACCTTCTTAAAATCTTTATTATAGAATTCCTTTCCTTTATCAACATGTAATAATTTTGGATGTCTTTCTTGTAAAATTTTTTCGAAAGCATCAGCAACCTCCACTCCAGTTTTTGTTTTTAAAGGAATTGCCCATACAAATTTAGAGAATGTATCAATAACATTTAAAATATATTTATATCCATCATTTGCTCTTAACATTTGTTTATATTCATTATCCACTGGTTGATGTTTTGTTCTCAAGTTATAAACATGATCTTCTAATTTTCCTTTTGGTCTATAAAAAGAATATAAATCAGCTTGCCAAGTATTATCTATTCCTTTTTGAATAAAATGTCTAGTTTCAAAATTTTTTCTAACAGTTTTAAATAACTCTTGAGTTTCAATATCTTCAGATTTAGAAATATTATTTTTTTCTGAATTACATATTTTACAAATAGATATTCTTCTCCATCTTTTATTCTTTTTTATAAATTTTGGTATACCAATATTTTTAGTTTGCTTTTTACATTTTCTACAATAATCCATTTATTTATGAAATTTTTCTTTTCTTCATTGGAGAACTATCATCAACATTATAACTTTCTCTTTTCCTTTTAGGACTATCTTCCAATTTTTCATCACAATATAATGATTCTTTCAATGTTAATTTATTTAATAATTCATGAAGTTTGATTGAGTTTTTACAAAAACAAAAAAAAACATATTACAAGCATAACATGGTTGAGTACCTTCCATTTAATATATAAAAATTATTCAGATTTTATAAAAGACGTTTTATTAGTTCCACAAATTTTACATTTTGATTTCAAAAGTTTTTTATTATTTTTAGTTTTCTCAATATAAGGATTAACATTATCAGTTTTCTTTTTACATTTGACACAATATGATTTCGTTTTCATTTAGTATAAAAAAATAAATATATTATTTAATTATTTATTAATTCCATAATCTGATAAATTAATCTCTCTTGTGTTATTATTTAATTTCCAAAATAACTGTTATATCTGCTCCACCAAAATCAATTAATTCATTATCTTGATCACAAATCTTAACTTCTATTTTATTTAGGGAGCTATGTTGAAGAGGAAAGTAAAGTATATTCGAAGGTTCATGAATTATTGGTTGTTTAAATTGTGAATTTATTTTAAATATAGATATAATGTCTGTCTCTTTATGACCCATCATTCCATCAGCTAAATTACAATGAACGTTTATAGTTTCTACAGGATATAATTTTCTTGGTCGATCTAAAACTTCATTTGATAAATTAAATGTATTAGTGACTTCGTTATATTTTCAATTATTAATAACTTTTTTAAGATTATCAAATGTATATTGTCCTGGTGGAACGGTAATATTTCCAATTTTATTATTTGTTTCAGTGAAATTTGGAATTAAATATGTACTATAAAATCCTAAAAGTCCAATTTTAAAGTTATCATTTAAAAAATGATGTTCAAAATGAAAGTATAATTTAGATTTGTTACTTGTTAGTTTTATAATCATTTAATACTAAAAATTATTAGTATTAAATGGATATTCTTGGTAGAGTTGAATGTTGTTACAAACAGACTAAAGTTAATGAAAAAATTGATATGTTAAAAAATGAATCTAAAAATGAGTTGGATAATTATAAAAAAAGAAATACAAACTATTATTACAATGAGTTTAAAACATTACGATGAGAGATTAAAAAATGTATCTAAAAACGAGTTGGATAATTATAAAAAAGAAATACAAACTATTATTACAATGAACTTAAAACATTACGATGAAAGATTAAAAAATGAATCTAAAAACGAGTTGGATAACTATAAAAAAGAAATACAAACTATTATTACAATGAGCTTAAAACATTACGATGAGAGATTAAAAAATTTGGAAGATAAATTAAATGAATTTAATATTACCCCAACCTATATTTCTATAAATAATAGAAGAATTGTTAGTGCTAAGGATGCTATAGATGGTGGGGATCTTGTAACAAAATCACAATTAGAGAAAGCTATTAATCAAAAACCAAAACGTTCGATTGATGATTCTTTAGTGGATAAAATTAAACAAATTGAAGAAAAGTTAAGCGCTTTTACTATTACTCCAAAATATGTTTCCGTAAATGACAGGAGAATTACTCACGTAAAAAGGAGTAAAGATGAACAGGATGTTGTTATCGCAAAACAAATAAATTTATTAACTGATCATTTTGATAACAAATTTGAACAATTTAGGAATGATCTTGATAAATTGAATAAAAACAATTAAGGAATGATCTAGATAAATCAAATAAAGACAATATATAAAGTTAACTACATATAAATGGAAGAATATCTGGAAAAGAAATTATTTGTCTTTCGAAAAAGTTATAATTTTTATTATCAATTAGGTATCATAATATTAATTACAAAAGTATTCTTTAACGTGTCTGGTATTTCTGGTTATTATTATTTACCTTTATCTTTATTGTCTCTTGTATCTGCGGTAATAGAAGTAGTGGAAAAATCTATTAAACAAAACGAAAGAATCGTAGAATACAGATTAACTTATAAATTTTATAATAATATGTTAAATCTTTTTAAAGCAAATCAAATTACAAATGAGGAAATTCGTTTAAGAGAAAATAATTTTATAGAGAATATTCAATTTTTTCCAAGAGGAAAGTATATAAAACAAATTAAATCAAATGGTTATAGTTTTATCTGTAATAAATGAATAAAAAATATTCAATCACTCCTTTTAAATGTGAAGATAAACAATCTAATTCATTATTTCCATTACCTCTAAGATGTTTACTTCTTGGAAAATCAGGATCAGGAAAAACAACAATATTATGGAATATGATAACGAAATATTGGATACCTTATGAAAATTTATATATTTTTACTAAATCCATAGATCAACCAATTTATAATAATTTACAAGAATTTTTTAAAGATTTGAATGACATAGAATCTTATTTTTTTGATAATTGTGATGACATCATTTCTGTAGACGAATGTAAGCCAAATAGTTTAGTAGTTTTTGATGATTGTGTTTTAGAAAAGCAATCGACTATTAAAGAATATTTTGTTAGATCAAGACCAAAAAATATTTCTTGTATTTACATTAGTCAATGTTATAGTTTAGTTGATTTACAAGTCATACGAACAAACCTAAATTTTTTAATTATGTTTGAACAAAGTTCTCATTATGTTAAAAAAATATGGGAGGATCTTATTGGGAGCGATAAAACTCTAGAAGAATTTAAAGAATTTTGTCATAAATGTTGGAGACATAAACATGGATTTACATCGATTGATTTAAAAAATAGACGTTATTTTAATTCATTAAATGTCTAACGTGACATATTTCATGTTCAACGTGACGTATTTCATGTTTAACGTGACGTATTTCATGTTTAACCTGACATATTTTAATAAAAAAAAATCATAATAAATGGATGTTATCAAAATTCGAAAGAATTTGAAAAAAGAAATTTCTAAAGTTAAAAAATTAAAAAAAGATTTACAAGAAACATTTTCAGATCAAAAAATTCCTGATAATGATTTGGAAAAAATAGTTGAAAAAGATGTTGTTGAAAATAAGAACTCAAAAAAAAGAGAATGGACTAATGAGGAACTACAAAATTTAAAAAAGATTCAAAAAGAGATGAATAATAAATTTAAACAATCAATGATAAATGAAATTTCAGGTGAAGAAGATAGACAAAAAGAATTTAAACCAATTACAAATGCATTGAAAAAAGTTGAATCAGCAGTTAAAGAAGGTCAAGAAAAAATTGATCAAGATATTAAAACATTGGTTCCTTATTCAGTTATAAATAAAATAGATAATTTACCTTTAAAAAGTATTAATCAACCTCAAGAAACAGGAACTCAAACTCCTCCTGTTGTTAGTTTTGGAGAGATAGCTTCTGAATTTTTACATAGACAATTTGAAAAATCTTTTGGTATATACTATGACAAAAATAAAAAAAGTTATAAGATAGGAAAAGAAAATATAAAAATTAAAGATAATGATATATTCATAAATGGTAAATGGATAACTGGAACAAGAGGTTTATGGGATTTAATAACTTCACCGAGTTCAATTCCCCCTTCAAAAAATAATAATACAGATGAAGATTTAAAAACATATTGGAATATTTTACTTGAAACTGAAGCAATTTATCAAAATAATGATAAAAGTAAAGGAAAACCAAAATCAAGTTCAGGATTAAAATATCAAGTTTTAATAAAACCATTATGGATTAAAATTAAATTTAGACCAAGATCTTCTTCTGTTGGTACAATCAATCCAAGAATTTCTAAAATTCAAAATGAAGATACTCCTGAAAGATCTTTAGATTGGGATCATGGATATGTTGATCCTTATTCACCACTTTTTACACCAAAAAAAGAAGAGGGAATAAAAAAATATACAGAAAATCCTATAGAATTTAAATACATTGAGAATTTAAATGAGTTATTAAAAAGATTATATTTTATTGCTGCTGAAGAACAAGCAGGTAATAATAATTTTTATAATGAAAAGTTAGGAATATTACATTTCTTTACAAGGGAATTAGAAAAACTTTTAGATTCAAAAAATTGAACAGAAATTTTAATGTCTTTTGTGTCTAGATTACCAAAAAGAGTTGTTGGTTCTGGATTAATAAATGATTTTATAAATAAATTACCATTTGAAATACATATACCAGGTTATAATTACTTAGGTCCTGGAACAAAATTAGATGAAAGATTAGCGAGAGGAGATAAACCAATAAATAAATTAGAGGAAGCTGCTAAAGAACATGATATATTTTATAAACATCATAAAGATACAAAATCTAGACATAAAGCGGATGAAGTTTTAGAAAATAAATCATGGAATAGAGTTTTATCAAATGATGCTAATTTGGGAGAAAAAACAACTGCTTGGTTAACTACAAATGCAATGAAATTAAAAAGACATCTAGGAATGGGTTTACAATAAATTTTTATATATTAAATGGAGTATAAAATTAATCTTTCAGAAAATCATAAAAATAAAATTAAGACAGGTTATAAAAAGAAAGTACCAGTTACTCTTCAATTAAAATCAGATCAGTTCTCAAATGGAAATGATAAAATTCTTTTAACTCAAAGACAAAGTAATAAAATTGAAAAATGTAAAAAAGATAATAAAGGTTGTAGAATTACTTTAACACATGATCAACTTAAAAAAAATCATTCTGGAGGATTTTTACCTCTAATTTTTGCTGGACTTGGTGCTTTGGGAGCTTTAGTTTCTGGTGCAAGTGCGATAACAAATACAGTTATTAACAAAAAAGCTAAAGATAAAGAGTTAGAAGAACAAACTAGACATAATA
This sequence comes from Pissodes strobi, assembly GCA_016904865.1. NCBI lineage: Eukaryota > Metazoa > Arthropoda > Insecta > Coleoptera > Curculionidae > Pissodes > Pissodes strobi. The sequence goes on from JAEQML010063628.1 coordinate 6,569, forward strand.
AAGTTATTGAAGGAAAAGGATTAAAAAAAAAAGAAAAAATAATTCCATTAACTAATTTTGATATTATAAAATTGAGTAAAAATATTAAACATTTTAGAGGATGTTTTATGAAAGATGAGTTACCTAAAAAACCTAATAATAATGAATCGGGGATACTAAATTTGGAAAATTCTTATCAAAATGGTTCTCATTGGGTTTGTTGGATTAAAGAGGGAGATTTTAAATTCTATTTTGATTCTTATGGAGATGCTAATCCACCTAAAGAACTTTTAAAATATTTGGGAAAAGATAATCTTTACTATAATGAAAATAGGATTCAAAATTATAATGACCCACCTATTTGTGGTTATTTGTGTTTAAAATTTTTAAAAAATATGAATAAACTTTAGAAATCTTCGACTAAAAAATGAAAAATGTAATTAATTTTTTTTCTAAATAAATGGAAAATGTTTTTGAGAAATATTCAGACTCCATTGTGAGATCCGAGTATCATAATTATTTACCACTTTCCAAGTTAAATCTTAATAATGTTAATAAAAAAACAACTTTCAAAATTGATGAAGGAGATGGATTTTTAAACATTAGACACGCAAAGTATGATATTTATGGAAAATATTTACATGAAAATGGATCAAATTATGGAATTAATTCTAACGTCAAACTAATTGATAACTTTGTGGCTCATTTGTTTACACATATTGAAATTAAAAAACTTTTGGATGAAATAGAATATCCTGGTCAAGCAAGTACTATAAAAGGTACTGTTAGTTTTGCTTTTGATAATAACGGACCCACAAATAGTTCAGGATTTCAATCTAGATTCACAGGAGGTGGTCATTTTCAAGCTGTAGGAAATTTATCTAATTTTGGACTAGGATTTTTTAAAGATATTAAAGTTCCAATTTTTAAGGGTGGCTTTGAAATTTCTTTTACAAGAAATAATGATCACAATGCTCTATTCAGGTGGGCAAAGATAAAAGAAGATGATACTCAAGATGAATCAACCAGACCTGGAAATGGTAAAATAGAAATTGAAGACTTTATAATTAGAATTCCAATAATTGAATATGATGATATCAGTAAAGTTCAACTAATTAATGAACTAAAAACTCTATCTCAACAAAATCAATATAATTTTATTTTTAAATCTTGGCAATGTATCCAACAGAAAAATATATCAGGCAAAACTTTAAACTTGGATATTACAAATAATTATCGAAATATTAGAAATCCTTTATTCGGAATGGTTGCTTTTCAAACAAATAGAATGGATAATCAAGATAAAGAAACAAGTGTATTTGATCATAGTCATGTTAGAAATGTATGGTTTGAAATAAATGGAAAAAGATATCCAGAAGAATTGGAAAATTTAGATTGGGATAATGAAAAATTTATAGTTGTTTATGATATGTATATGAATTATAAAAGAGTTTTTTATAAAACACATTTGGAATTACCTTTAATATATTTGAATCCAGAACAGTTTAAAAATGCAAGACCTATTTATGTAATCGATCTATCCAGGCAACCAGAAAATATCTCAGAGTCTAGAAATAATATCATTTTACACGTTGATTTTGATAAAAATATTGACCCACCTATTGGTAACAATGAAGGTACAATTGCTTACATTTGTATGATTTCAGTTTCTGATTTTTCATATGATATTATAAATAACACAATAAAAGAAAATTATTAAAAAATATTATTTGACTATTATTGATTTTATTCTTAAATTGTTTTAAACATACAAGTAAATCCATTTATAAAAACTTAATATATGTTTCCTGTTGCTCGACTACAAGATGTTATAATGATAAACAAATGATAACACTACAAACAATTTATCTTACCGATATATTCCGACATTATTTAGATTCAAATACAAGTTTTAAATTTAATTTTATTAATGATTTAAAGAAGTATAGAAAAATGATTAAAATGGCTAAAAACACCGAATAAAAAAAAAGTATCCTCAAGGTACCCATATGCAAAGTAGCATGATATAAATTCCCCTTTTAAATTAATTGATTTATGTCGCCGCTTAAAACAAACTAGACTACGTATTGAGGAATTTAAGCCTCCTAGGAAAGGTATGCTTACTTTAGAGCCGGATCGATTATAACCCTTCTCGAGGTTTAAAATATGCATATGTTTACAAAATTGAGGGCGATAATGTAGCATCGGGTAATAACCCAACTAGCATTTATGGTGGCAGATACGTAACTGCTACTATCAAAGCCACTACAAAGTGGGCGGTGACCATCGGCGGCTACGTCGTATATTCGTAGCTGCTAAGTAACTGCGACCAAAACGGGGAAAGATTTTGAGTAGCCGGGTAGTGTCTTGGGTAGTTTTTGCCACTAAAAGAGTTACTATGATGTGTTACTATAAAGTAGCCTACTGGTGAATGCGACTTATCTGTTACGAAGCTGCCTAGTCGCGGATTTGTGGCAGCCAAGTGTTTTCCACCGACATGTGGAACTTTCGTTAAACTGTTAAACTTTATTCGCAGCGACCTCTTCATGCAATTTCACACTTCATAAAAATAAATATCATGATGGAAAATAATTATGGAAACCATTATTATTTTTTTGTTATTTACCATGCGATTTTAACGCCTTTTGTGGGTAAATTCCAAAACGAAATCAACTTTACTGAATAAAATAGTGGGTTTATGTGACAACATTTTCGAGCGCCTCTCAAAACATTTCAAATTATTATATTATTTGTAAAAGAAACTCCTGTAGTAATAAAAAAAAATAATTTGCTTGAAACTGTCGTGAAACTTTAAAATATTAGTCCACCGTCAAAAATAACTAAGGAAAAAAGCTTTAGTCTAGGTATATTTAGCTTGAAAACGCAAAATGTTTGAGCCATTTGGCTGTTCGTCTGAAAAGTCATGAAAAAAATATGGCCCATTAATCCGAAAAATACTTTATAGTTCCATATGCTTCCACAAAGTACCGGCAACAATAATATATTAGGCCAACCCTACCCGTTTGGAAAAAAATCTTCAGGTTGATAAAGTACAATTGTAACTACCCAGAGGCGACTTTATAGAAACAATAACTTTACAGTGACCTAGGAAGGTAGCAGTAACCATTTTGCTACTTTCAATGCTACTATAAATTAGAAGTAACTGTGTCGTAGTCGTAAATTAAATTGTTACTATAAAGTAACAAAAACTTAATGGAGGCATTATGGTAGCCCTTGTTAGTGGCCGCTACTTCAAAAAGTTACTATACAGTTTTAGGCCTTTTATGGTGTCATATTCGAAGATTCGGGTAGTTCCAGCCACTTCTTTATATTATGTTTGCCACTTGCAATCGGGATGTTTATTTTCCACTATCTACATAGGCACTAACCGGTCACTTTCGAAATATATTTCAAAGTGACTATTCCTTATAGAGTAACATTTTAAGTGGCAGGGTGGGTCTAGGAACTATACTTTAGAGGCAGTGACATTTTAAAAATGACTGGGAACTATTTTTGCTAGTTGGGAATTTAAATAAAAAAAATGCATTTCTTTGCTCTAAATGTAACCAGTCTTTTGTAAATCTGGTGTTAAGAAGTGTTTTGGCTGTGGCAAAGAAAACTTTACTCTAGGAACTTGTCCAAATTGTAGTAAGGCTAAATTGTTAGATAAGAACAAGGATAATAGAGCACAACATAACAAAAACAAAGGCAATAAAATAAACAAGAACCAAACAACAATTTCGGGAATAAAAATTCGGGAATAAGGCAAGAGTTAATTGTAGGTCGTAAATTGGCCCTTAAAGATAATGCGACCACCAGTAATAAACTACGAGTATAGAATAAGGCTGTACTTGATTACATCATGTACGTCCAGGGGAGTGTCCATTTTTGCAAGTATTAACTTTTTGGGATTACTAGATTCAAGGGCTAATAAAGTTTTTATGGGTAGCGAGGGTTGGAATACACTGAAAGATTTGGAATTTAAGATAGATCCTTCTGGGGAAGTTTCTTATATGATTGCTAATAACTCCTCTTGTCAATGTTTAGGGATAATTAGTGTACCTATTAGAATACGTGACATGGTTAAATTGGTTGACATTTATATAGTACCAGAGTTACGTCATGAATGGGTTCTCGGTTAGATTTTTGGATTAAAATGGGTATTGTTCCTGATATGCGCAGAGGGGAATGGAAGTTTTCTTCAGATAATTAGAACAACAACAGCGTTTGGACTTAGTAGTTTCTTCCTATTTTGATAAAATTGGAGATCGATTGGGCTGTACGTCGATGGTTAAGCATAAGATAACAACTAGCAGTGACCCAATTAAACAGAGATACTATCCTGTTTCTCCATTTAAGCAGAAAATCATAGACGAGAAAGATGTTGGCGACAGGTGTCATCGAACCCTCAAAGTCTGCTTGGTCTCCAGTTCTTGTAGTGCCTAAAAAGGATGGCCAATATTGATTTTGTGTAGACTACCGAAAACCAAACGCAGTTTCAGGTAAGGATGCGTTCCCTTTACCTTATATTTCATCCATCCTGGATAAGTTGGGTAAAGCTTGCTACCTTAGTTATTTAGATTTGAAAAGTGCATATTGGCAGGTGGAACTTAATGAATCTTAGCAAGCAGTACACGGCATTTACGGTGCCTGGGCACATATTCGGATGTAGCAGGCAAGATGTCCATTCGGCTATGCCGAACGTTTCTTCATATGTGACGTGCACGATAGCATTTAGTCGGATATCGGTCGTTACTGTTACATAGTATCAACAAATAAGTCTTCAATTATTTAAACACTTCATGCATGGACCTCCGCTTGCTTCGCTCGCTACGGGGGCTCAACAAACAGAAACTAACCGAGTGCTAACCAAAACTAACCCAAAATATGAAAAGCCTACACATTTACATTACAGTCGCGCTATAAAATTTGCGATTTCGTACGTCCCATAGGAATAAGCGTTCGGCATAGCCGAATGGACATCTTGCCTGTTACATCCGAATATGCTGCCTGGACGGGGTCTTTTTCAGTTTAAATGCTTACCATTTGGTTTGCATAATGCTCCGGCTAATTTTCAACGTCTTATTGACACTGTTTTAGGTCCTGCACTAAATCCCTTTGTTTTTTGTTATTCAGATGATGTAATTTGTATATCTCTTAATTTTGACACTCATATTAGTTAGGGTCCTACAGGATGTTTTCAAATCGTTTAGAGGCCGCTGGACTTACTTTAAATCATGAGAAGAGTACATTTTGTCGGTCCGAACCGAGATATCTTGGTTATGTAGTAAATCGACATGGCATTTTTGTAGATCCTCAAAAAGTAGAAGCCATTACTAAAATGACAGTTCCAGAAAATGTTAGGGGCGTTCGTAGAATAATAGGCATGATCTCTTGGTATAGGAGATTTGTGCCAAATTTTTCAGATTTAATTTCACCGTTAACGAAACTTCTTAGCAAAGGTACCGAATTTGTATGGAGCGAGGCTTGTGAGAGTGAATTTGAAGGTATTAAAAATGCTCTTGTTTCGGCCCCCATCTTGACATGGCCGAATTTTGAGCATGAATTTACTCTTCAGACAGATGCAAGTGCATATGGGATAGGCGCGGTTTTGTCTCAGATCTATGATGGCAGGAAGCATGTTATTTGCTATGTGTCTCAAACCTTATCTCGTCAGGAACGTGTCTATTCAGCTACAGAACGAGAACTGCTGGCAGTACTTTTCGCCGTTGAAAAACTTCGTTGCTACCATTACTCTTTGCAGTGGCTCGATAATCTGAAAAACCCACAAGGCAGACTCGGCAGATGGGTCTTACGTTTGCAACAGATTTCATTTAAAGTTATTCATCGCAAAGGTCGTGAACATGTGGTCCCTGATCCTCTCTCCCGTGCTGTTCCAAAGTCCATCGAAAATCTAGCAGTGACGAGTTTTAACATTGACTCGGATACTATATCGTATACGTATATAGAGCTACGAAAAAGATTTTGAATAATCCTCTAGCATTTCCTAAATGGCGGTTTTTTTTATGGCAGTGGCACACACACTAAAGGGAGATCCTATGGCGCTCGACGAGCGGTGTGTGTGCGAAGATGTTGATTGACACGGTTCTTGAATAGTTGTAGGTTGTAATTAGTGGGAAACAGATGTCCTGGGAGTGAGTTCCACAGTGATGCAGTGCGCCAGACAAAGGAGTTCTTGTAAAGCGATGTTCTAGGTGTTTCCAGTTGTACGACGAACCGGTGCGCTCTTGCCGTCTGTCGTGACCGCCTGACAGGAGTTGCCAGGGGCGGGCCAAATCCTGGGAACATCTGCCGTGAAAGTATCTGTAAAACAGAGACATCTCGGCCACATGTCTGCGGTGTTCCAGACTATCCAGATTCCGGGTCAACTCCGGGTCGCCGACGAGACGCACAGCTCTCTTCTGATTGGAATCCAGCAGGTTTAGGGTGTGCTTTCACCCCAGATATGTGAGCAATATTCTAAGCACGGTCTTATTTGCGCTTTGTAGAGCAAGAGCAACTGCTGCGGTGTATAGAGTTTTTTGTTGCGAAATAGCGCACCAAGCTTCTGGGAGGCTGATTTTGCGATGTTAGCAACGTGGTCATGCCAGGACATATTGCTGTTGACCGATACACCCAGCAGTCCGATTGACGAGGATGAAGGAATGCCATAACGATGTCAGGGCCCGCTGTATTGACCATCTTGGTAAACGTTGCTGCTTGGGTCTTTGCTGCATTGAACTGGACCAAATTTCGGTCGCCCCAAGTTTGAACTTTCTCCAGGTCTTGATTTATTGCCGTAATCTGCTCCTGTCTGCGGTGATGAGTCTCAGTCGCTGGTAAGGGTTTTTCTGATCTAAAGTGGGAGACAAGGGTACTGTCATCTGCAAAACTGTAAACAGGATTATTCGTTTCGATCAGTAAGGTCATTAATATAGATGAGGAACAGAGTTGGTGAAAGTATTGCGCCCTGAGGCACGCCCGCGTTGATGGTGAATGTGTCTGAGATGTGTCCATCAACTGCAACCTGCAGAGATCGGTTCTGAAGGAGACTGGCAAGCCAGCTGCAGAGAGAGGCTGGCAGTTTGTTGAGCAGTCCGTCATGCCAAACTCTGTCGAATCCCTTTGAAATATCCAACGCAATCGCTCGACTCTCCGTAGTTCTCAATTGCCCTACTCCATATATGAGTGACATAGGCCAATATATCTCCTGTCGATCTCTCTTTGCGAAAGCCGTATTGATTATCGCTGATTATTCTGTTGTTCTCGAGGTACTTGAGTAGTTGCTGATTGACTACACGTTCCATGACTTTGGAGATTATTGGAAGCAAGGCAATTGGGCGATAGTGTGAGGGCGTGGTTTTCTTGCCTTTTTTTGGAACAGGTTGCACTCGAGCGACTTTCCAAGAGGATGGGTAAATCCCTTTTCCGTAAGACAGAGAAAAAAGCCTGGAAAATAACGGGTGTTAGTTCGTTGGCGCAGTTCTTTAGCACGATGGCAGGTATTCCGTCCGTTCTGATGCCTTTTGCGTATCTAGTTCTTTAAGGATTTTGCGAATATCACGGTGATGAAACTTGACTTCTGCCATGGTAGTGTTGATGTTCGATATGGTGGGGAGAGTCTTGCCTTGGGGGACGCCTAAGGTAGAGTGCGATAAAAACATTTTGGTTTTCCTTGGCTGTATTCGCCGTGATGCCACGTTCGTCTGTCAAAGGTGGGAGAGACGTTTTTGTAAAGTTGTTACTTACTGCCTTTGCTACCGACCAGAAATTCCTGGAGCCACTGGGGCATTGCAAAAGTTTATTCCTGATCCTTTGATTGTGTTTGTCCTTAGTTTCGCCGATCACACGTTTGCATTCGTTTCTCGCTTCGACAAAATAATTGCGATTTTCAGCGGTCTGACTTTGCTGCCAGTACTTGTAGGCTTGCTGTTTCCTACCTACAGCTCTTTCGCATCTTCTGTCGAACCAGGGCTTTCCTTTTGATGGTAACTTGATGGAATTTGGGATGTATGCTTCCATTCATGAGGAGATTACTTGCATGATCTCTTCGCAGCAGACTGACGGGTCGTCAGTGCCAAAGCAGACGTCGAGCCAAGGAAAATCTAGGTAGAACTCCCTTAGATCGTCCCAGTTTTCAGAATTGTAATGCCAGATTTTGCGAGGCAATGGCGGATCCTTCTGTATGAGTGGCAATTCACAAACCGTTGTAATAAGTTTGTGTTCGGAAGTACCTAATGGCGGACCAACTGTAATAATTGTGTACTGGTCAGGATTGGTGGTTAGAAAAAGGTCCAGAAGGGCGGCGAATTCGCCCCTCTCTGAGATTCGAGTTGGTTCGTCTACAAGTTAGCCCGCAGCTGATGGCAAATGCTTCAGCTTCTCTACCTTCTTTGTCGGTCTTGTTGTGATGTTTGAGCCAGTTGGTGTTGTGGGCATTGAAGTCTCCCAGAACGATTATTTCTGAACTGGGGTGATCGACCTGTATTGAGTCAAAAGTGGTAGGTAGTGTCGAAAAAAAGCTTTGGTAGGCTCTATCGGTCGGAGGGCGATAGAGACAACATATAAACTTGGTTAATCCCTTGGCGGTGAACTTGAGCCACATGACGTCAAGGTTGTTCGGTTCATGAAAGGTCGCTTCTGACAAAAAGGCATATTCCGGACTTATGTCCAAATCGGGTATGTAAGTCGTAACCAGAATAGGGGTAGTTCACTGTTGTTGTTGTAGAACATACTTGTGTTTCTGTAAGGGCTAGTATGTGTGGTCTATTTGCTTGTAGATGTTGGTGTACCGAATTTATGTTTGTATTTAGGCCTCTTATGTTGCAGAAATCTATTCTAAATTGGTTCGGTATCTTTGCTGCCTGTGAAATGCGGAATGAAGGACTCCCAGGGCCACACAGCGCCCGGAGATCCGAATGGCCGGAGAGTTTACCTCCGGGATATTTTGATCCTGGAAGCACCACCATATTCCTACTGTGGAACCCGGGACCACCAGCGCGGAAGCGGAACGTGATTTGGGAAAACCACTTAGCGCTTCCCAACTCTGGTGGGGTGGTCTTTCACCGGACGATGCGAGTAGGCGTATGCATCTACCAGCTAGGGCCGCTTCCACTGGAAGCATCGGCCTCAGACTCATTCCTTTGGTGGTCCCTAGTCTGACAGGGGTAAAAATGGGGTTTGTTGGATCACTCCCCAAAGATCAGCTCCAGATTTTGTACTTTGGTGTTCTCCAGTCTGGAGGAGGACGATGGGATTTGATGGGCCACATCCCGTGGCAACTCGGAATAGCGTGGGCGTCACTCCCCGTAATCAAACTGCTCTCACTAGTTTGACGTTCCTGCCAGCCAATACAATGCAGCCCCTCTTGTCACAAACTGTCATTGATCAGCTCCAGACTTTGTACTTCGGCGTTCTCCAGCCTGGGGGAGGACGATGGGATTTGATGGGCCACATCCCGTGGCAACTCGGAATGGCGGGGGCGTCACTCCCCGTAATCAAATTGCTCTCGCCAGTTTGACGTTCCTGCCTGCTAATACAATGCAGCCCCTCTTGTCACAAACTCTCATTGATCAGCTCCAGACTTTGTACTTCGGTGTTCTCCAGTCTAGGGGAGGACGATGGGATTTGATGGGCCACATCCCGTGGCAACTCTGAATGGCGGGAGCGTCACTCCCCGTAATCAAACTGCTCTCACCAGTTTGACGTTCCTGCCAGCTAATACAATGCAGCCCCTCTTGTCACAAACTGTCATTGATCAGCTCCAGACTTTGTACTTCGGTGTTCTCCAGCCCGGGGGAGGACGATGGGAGATTTGATGGGCCACATCCCGTGGCAACTCGGAATGGCGAGGGCGTCACTCCCCGTAATCAAACTCCTCTCACCAGTTTGACCTTCCTGCCAGCCAATACAATGCAGCCCCTCTTATCACAAACTGTCACTGATCAGCTCCAGACTTTGTACTTCGGTGTTCTCCAGCCTGGGGGAGGACGATGGGATTTGATGGGCCACATCCCGTGGCAACTCGGAAGGGCGGGGGCGTCACTCCCCTCAATCAAACTGCTGTCACCAGTTTGACATTCCTGCCACCCTCTTGTCACAAACTGTCATTGATCAGCTCCAGACTCTGTACTTCGATGTTCTCCAGCCTGGGGGAGGACGATGGGATCTGATGGGCCATATCCCATGGCAACTCGGAATGGCGGGAGCGTCACTCCCCGTAATCAAACTGCTGTCACCAGTTTGACGTTCCTGCCAGCCAATACAATGCAGCCCCTCTTGTCACAAACTGTCATTGATTAGCTCCAGACTTTGTACTTGGGATCTGATGGGCCACATCCCGTGGCAACTCGGAATGGCGGAGGCGTCACTTCCCGACATGTGGCCGAGATGTCTCCGTTTTACAGATACTTTCACGGCAGATGTTCCCAGGATTTGACCCGCATAATCCCGCCCCTGGCAACTCCTGTCAGACAGTCCCGACAGACGGCAGGAGCGCACCAGTTCGTCGTACAACTAGAAACACCTAGAACATCGCTTTACCAGAACTCCTTTGTCTGGCGCACTGCATCACTGTGGAACTCACTTCCAGGACATCTGTTTCCCACTAATTACAACCTACAAATATTCAAGAACCGTGTCAATCAACATCTTCGCACACACACCGCTCGTCGAGCGCCATAGGATCTCCCTTTAGTGTGTGTGCCACTGCCATAAAAAAAAAATCAAACTGCTCTCACCAGTTTGACGTTCCTGCCAGCCAATACAATGCAGCCCCTCTTGTCACAAACTGTCATTAATCAGCTCCAGACTTTGTACTTCGGTGTTCTCCAGCCTGGGGGAGGACGATGGGATTTGATGGGCCATATCCCATGGCAACTCGGAATGGCGGGGGCGTCACTCCCCGTAATCAAACTGCTGTCACCAGTTTGACAATCCTGCCAGCTAATACAATGCAGCCCCTCTTGTCACAAACTGTCATTGATCATCATTGATGGTAATATGGTCTATAAATATGTGAAGTTAGGTTTTCCTGATCTGCGTGAGGAAGGGGATTACTGCTTGTTCCAAAGGAAAAACGTCGTGAAGTTATGCAATCTTGTAATGATGTTCCAATAGCAGGTCATTTAGGTGTACAAAAGTCTTGTGCTAAAATTTGTAGTCTTTATTATTGGCCTGGGTTGAAGTCAGATTTAACTAAATTTGTTAGAGGATGCCAGGTCTGTCAAAGGGTGAAACCAGAACAAAAACGTCCAACAGGTTTAATGGGAGGTTGGTATACTGCCAAGCGTTGCTGGCAAATTATTAGTATGAACTTGTTTGGACCATTCCCTAAGAGTAAACATGGCAATTTGTACATCTTTGTCGTTACCGATACTTTCAGTAAATATAACCACTTCTTTAGACGCGCAACCGCAGATAAGTTAGTTAAGTTAATAGAAAATCGTATATTTCTGACGCATTGTGTTCCGGAAATCATTCGTTGTGATAACGGTGTACAGTTCAGAAGCCGTCGATTTGAAAATCTGGTTAAGAAATATGATGTTAAGATTGTCTATAATCCTAATTATCATCCTTCTCCAAACTTGACAGAACGAGTAAATCGCGTTTCAAAATTATGCTTAGAGCATTTATTACAGAGAACCATCGAGACTGGAGAAGAACACTTGCCAGCTCTAGAATGCGCCATAAATCCCGCTGTTCACCAAGTTACCGGACACACGCCCTATTTTATTAATCACGGTACGGAAATGATACTTCATGGTAGCGAATATCGACTTAACTCAAAAGAGTGTGGGGATAATCAATAAACTAATACATGTTCGGTTGAGAAGCTTGGAGTTCTGTCAAGAATGCGTAAATTTGTGGAAGCAAAACAATTGGGCGATAGTTTGAGGGCGTGGTTCTCTTGCATTTTTTTTTTCGAACAAGTTGCACTCGAGCGATTTTCCAACTAAACCACAAATGAACAGACTGCTTGTATTTATAAGCCCTTAAATTCTGCTTCAACAATGCTGATATCGAATATGTATTTTTATAAGCAATTTTAATATTATATGTCACATATTCACATTTTTTGCAAATTTGTTATATTTTGAGGTTGTTTTTTATAATGCGTCAACTTTTATTAAGAATAAAATTCTCTAAGAAGTCGAAAATAAGAAAGTTTCCCATATATTGCATACTCTCTGACGGTCACTGTATATTTGAAATTCTAATCATCCACATCTTATCAATAGAGAAACAAATTTTTGTTCAAACTACTTAATAAATTAAATTAAATTATCATTACCTCTCGTAATTCAGCGCTTTCATCACATTTATTTCCAGTGAGCATAATAGGAATTTGACTCAAATCTGGTCCTTTCAATTCTTTTATTACGTCATAGATGGGTTTTAGTTCTTCCAAACTTTGTCGACTGCATACAGAGTAAACAAGAATAAATGCATGTCCTAAAATTGGATACATAAAAATGATTAACAAAATTAAAGTTCTTGCCATAGTTGATATACAGATTATTATTTATTTGCGGGACATTTCGCCCACATAAATAGAGAAAAAGTTTTATGAATGTCCAAAATTATGTTCTTTTCTACCTACTTTAAGAAACAGGGGTTAAAATAATCAAACAAAATACCTATTATTTACATATTTTCATTTCAAACTTAGCGAAGATAACGAAAGGTAATTATTTAATTTCTAAAATTGTTCAACTTCATCATGGTTTTTAAATTTTAGGAACTGCTCAAGAATGCCTCAATAAAACTATTAATTTATATTTCAAATATATCGTATCAATTCGAGTGATTCTGGGAGAGATAGAACATCGCCCTAGATGGACCACTCCTATAATTTAATTATTGCTTGTTAGATGGCACTATTAACGTCTAGAAATAAACGAACTTGTCCAGTAAGTAGTGCCACGGCAATAAAAGCGGTGGCAGTGTTTGTTTTCAGTTTGTCAAAAAATAAAAGAAAGTGCCTCGTAAAAATGTATCTCAATTCAAATTTCTTTAGTTACAAGCGATATCTCAGACACGTGAGTATTAATCATTTATACTGCATTTTTTTACGTAATTGTTCACATTTCTAACCTAACTTTTGTCAAGAATCAATTGAATAATTAGTATTTTTCTCTGGTGGTCCATCTCTCCATACCAATCGGTATAAACGAATCATTTTTATTTGGGTTAGATGGACCATTTTGTTTGGGACACGGTCATTTCCAGTGGTGACTAGATGGAGGCTGATTTTAATAATGCCACTAAGGCAATAGACTTAGATTTAATTGGTGTAAATCTGTAAATCAAGCTGCAAAGCATTTTAGCATTCCAAAATCAACATTATTGCGCATAAAGAGATGGTAATTTATAGAAAAACAATAGGTTAGTCTTGTTCATTAGGAGAAGCAAAGAAATAGTTCCTTCCACATGTCAAAAAACTTCAAAAATATGGATGTGCGCCAACGAGGGGGCGCTGTTCGATACATGGCTATTGTACAGTGCCTTTATAGGGACAATGGCGACAATGCGTGGTCAGTGTTTTGATTAGATCCGCCATTAATCATCAAATTTCCTTTGTTTACGTTTGTGTTTTACACGAATTTCATATGGCAACTTTGTGTAAAGCTAAAGTACTTTTTCCTTTTTTGGTTTAATTTCATCAATTCGTTTGCGAACTACTCCCTGTGGACTGTGTATTATCCGGCTATTGAACTATTTTATAATTTGGAAAATGGGAACTGTTAAAAAGTGAGTTTACTTCAGTCAAGGCCGTATTACCCACTAGGCTAACTAGACTATAGCCTAGAGGCGCCCTGGCAGTGGGGGCGCCGCGCCGCGGGCCCGGCGCCCATACCCTAAAATATACCAATGTCCAAATTTCTCGCCTTGTTAAGGTGGTAATATTTTGAATATACTATATAACTTTTGTTATGTCGATGTGGTAGGCAATTGATGCAAAAAAATATAGTAGAAGTCTTTGTCAGCGTGACGTTTCGAGTTCCGAACTCCAAAAAACTTTAGTGCTTCTAGTCTAAAAACAAGAATAGGTATATCCTTTCAAATCAATCAAATCACCGCAAAAGGAAGCCGACAGTGACAATACACTCAGAGCGGCCGCTGCACGGGCCCACTTTACTTTCATAAAAAAAATATTTACCAACCACCCAACCCTCGCAAAAAAAGAGCTAAGCAGTCGGGAGTTGTGGAATAATTTTACGTTGTCAAATTTATACTGATAGAATATTTACATTTTTAAATTTTTATTAGAAGCAATATGCAGTCATGGGAACGATATCACAAAACAAGTGTTTTCATAAATCTTCGAAAAAAACTCCAAGGAAGCAACAGCGACAACAGCGTAAAAACGAGAAGCATTTTAAGTCAACAAAATCTGACAGACCTATAATTTAAGCCATTGAATCGAAACTGGTCCAAACATTCGACTTGTGTCACGTAATTAATGAATTTGCATCAATGAAATGTTGAAAAATATAGTTTTTTTTTTTCAATAAATTTGTTTTAATTTTCATTGAGACGATTTTTATTAGTACAGTAAAACTGAACTATCAAAAACATAAACATGAAGGAGGACGCCGAGGACCGACTAGCTAGGGCGCCTTGAACCCTTAATCCGGCCCTGACTTCAGTTTACCTTGCAGTCTTGGAATTGGCGAGGATCTTGGTGTGGCTGTAAACAAACCTCTATCATCTTTGTACACACACCTGAGATATGAAATGACTAAGTGTATTGTATATTGTTGTTTAAAACGTATAGTTTTAACATATTAGTTTCTCATATTAGTTATCTGATTGACTGACTCAAATAGTTGTTGAAAAAAATAAATAAATAAATAAACTGCCGTTCATAACTTTCGAACATTCAAAATTCGTGGTCCGATTTTAACAATCAATATCTTAACTAATAATTGATGGAATTAAATGTGGTTTCGAATAAAGCCCAATGCTTTACAAATCAGCTGACTTGTACTAAATACCTAAAATGATCCATATTCAAATTATACGGGGTTATTCGCAATTGCCTCACAAAATTCAAAATATTCACATCTCTTCCGAATATGCAGAAGTAATTTTTTTATCGGTTTGATGACAGCACATTAGTCATTGGCTCCATACCTCGGGACGTTATCGAGATTTTTCATTTATCGATAGCGTTTAAAAAATTGCTTAAATATCTTGAAAATCGGTATATTGGAAAGTTTGCCTTAATTTGAAGCTTCTTTTGTTTTTTTTTTAAATATGTAAATAACATCAGGGCCATCTCATATTAAAGTAAATGATTTTTTTTCTCAAAATTAGGCTATTATAATGTACAGGGTGTCCCAAATTCGAGCCTCATCATTGGGATCTCGGAAACTAGAATAGATACGAGGTCGGTTAAATGGAGGCAAAGTTGCGCAGTTTGATGCTGATCAAAATGCCACCTTACAAGTTTAAAAATTCCGAATACTTCCGAAGATTTTTGGAAAAAAATCGAATATTCGCGATTTAATTTTTATTTTTTTATGACTCTATTTGAATAGATATAACAAAATAAATTTCACATTTTCATTGCTACTTTTTCTGTTCTTCAAGATGGTGTTATCAGATTTTCAAGCCAACGTTTCGTCTTTGAGCTGCCATCATCAACTTTGTTTTTTTAAATACGGCCCTGGATTTTTTATTACGGATTTTAAGAGCTCCTAAGGTTCCAAAAGCAATGATGTATCGCACTTATTCGAAAAATTCATATTAGTGACATTTTCGATAAGAATTTATGTGGTAGAGAGAGACAGAAAATAGATTTTTAATAGGATTAAAAACAAAAACCTTTTTTTACGCATTAACAACGTAAAAGTAAACTGACAGTAAAAATCTACTTTCTGTCTCTCTCTAACACATGAATTCTTATGGAAAATGTCACTAATATGAATTTTTCGAATAAGTGCGGTACATCATTGGTTTTGTGACCTTAGGAGCTCTTAAAATGCGTAATAAAAAATCCAGGGCCGATTTAAAAAAACAAAGTTGATGATGGCAGCTTAAAGACGAAACGTCGTCTTGAAAATCTGATAACACCATCTTGAAGAACAGAAAAAGTAGCAATGAAAATCTGAAATTTATTTTGTTATATCTATTCAAATAGAGTCATAAAAAAATAAAAATTAAATCGCGAATATTCGGTTTTTTTCCAAAAATCTTCGGAAGTATTCGGAATTTTTAAACTTGTAATGTAGCATTTTGATCAGCATCAAACTGCGCAACTTTGCCTCCATTTAAACGACCACGTTTCTCTTCTAGTTTCCGAGATCCCAATGATGAGGCTCGAATTTGGGACACCCTGTACATTATAATAGCCTAATTTTGAGA
>JAEQML010063632.1:0-22913 GCA_016904865.1 Pissodes strobi
TTTTTTCTTCTTCTTTTATAACATGTTCAATACACTTACGCCATTTTTCAGAATCGACATTTTTTAAAGATTCCTCAAAGATAATTTTAACATCTTTCATTTTAAACGTCGTGTTTCTCCTTGCTACTTAACTTTTTACTTGGGCCCAAACAAGTTCAATGGGATTTAATTCGCAATGATACGGAGGCAGACGAAGAATAGTAATATTTCGTTTCTGGGCAATTTTGTCAACTACATACTCGGTGAAACGAGCTTTATTTGAGGACACTATGGACAACAGTTCCTTTTTCACCATACTTTCGTCAAATGGTATGTTATTCTGTCTAAACCACTGAATAATATCCGCTTTTCTCCATGAATTAGTTGGTATTCTGTCAACTTTTCTGGAATGATAACTCGCATTGTCCATCACTATCACAGAATTAGGTGGAATGAGATCTAACATTTCTTCAAAATATTCTTCGAACACATCGCCATTCATGTCTTCATGGTAATCGCCAGAATGATTTGACTCAAACATTAACAAACCGCCCTCAACAAAACCATCAACACTTCCAAGGTGTGTAATAATCAGTCGCTTTCCTTTCCCAGATGGTGGTTTTAGTCCGGTGGACCAGCCTTCTAAGAATGCTTGACGAAAACTTGAAATATTTTTGTCTTGCCAAAGCTTCCCAACCGTATATCCTTCATTAAGCCATGTTTCGTCCAGATAATAAATCTTTCTATTCTCACTTCGAAACTGCTTTATCTGCCTTAAGTAATGTCTCCTCCAGCAAATAATTTCATCTTTTTCGATTAGGAGCGATTTTCTGCTTTGTTTTTCCCAGCTGAAATTCATTTGTTTTAAAGTTGTCCACAATTTCTTCCTGCTTATCGTTGGAGACATATTTTGGTCTTGCTTCAAGGCTCCTAAAATTTTGTCGATGGTTGGTATTTCCTTATTAAAATAAAAGGAATGTACTGTTCTTCTAATTATAAGTTTGTAGTCTTCATCGATAGGCACCGTCTTTCTTCCTGAAGATGGTATAGGTGGTTTTACAGCTCCACTTTTTCGTTCACACCTTAATTTATATATCGACGTTTTTGAAACACCCGTCATTTGCGAACACATTTCCACCACAGTATCAACGCTATACAGAGGATTTTGATGTTTGAGGGCGTCATATACATTAAGAATAATATTCTTTTCGTTAACAGAAAATGGACATTAGCTCGCTCGTTTCACTGGAGAGAAAACTGAATTAGCCATTTTAATTGAAACTATGAAATGAAACAAACACACTGTGTCTTCTTCGGAAGAACAAATATAACTGAAAAATTACAATTACTTCAACTTTAGGGTATGCATACAAAAAATCGTCAAATTTGAATGTTTACAATAGTAATAAAAAAACCTAACTGTGATAAATATAATGCTGGGAAAGTCCGAGTATTAGGACAGGTAAACGTTTAAAATATGTACGTATATGTACGTAATTATGTACGCCTATGTATCAGCCATCAGAAAATGATTTTTCTACTACCGTGCGTAAAATACTCACTTTACGCACTCTCTAAGATTCGTAAAATAGGCCTTTTTAATGTGCAGTGCGTAAAGTAAGTTATTTTACGCACTAGTGCGTAAAGTAAGGCTGACATATTTTTTGACGTTTACTGACATATTTTTTGACGTTTAGGACAGTGCGTAAAGTAATATAATATTATTTTAATTTTTTCATATATTTTTCGATAGTAGAAAAAAATTTGTATGCTACTCATGTGTAAAGTACCCTTTTTTTATTCATGGGATTGTCGCATTCGCCTACGGCTCATGCGACAATATTCCCATTCATAAAAAAAGATTCACTTTACACACTTGTTGCATAAATAACTATTATTACTTCGCATCATTTCGAAATAGAGTATAGGTAGATACGTATCAAATTTGACCCCGGCTCCGGAACAATAAAAACATTAAATAACTAATATTCAGCAATCCAATTATCACCCTTATTTCGTAAAAACATATAAAAACGCTCTCTTTCATCTTGCGAATATTCATCAAAGACTGTTTCGCGGAAAACTGCGGCCGGTCCGGCGCGATGCGTATGAACTAAGGTAGGACTTACGTGCTTGCTCGATCCTCCAGCAAATACCGCGCGGCGCCCTGCACGGCGCGCGTAGCTAAATTTTCCACATAATCGCAATTGCACCAAGCCAGCAAGTTAGGTTTATGGCAGGATCAAGTGTTTGCGAAGCTCTCACAATTCATACGACACTAATTATTATTCTCCTATTTTTGACTATAATATTTTGATATTATTATTGTTTTCAACATGTCAGGCATCACCTGTTGTTTTTATAACTGCAATAATAATCACGGAATTAAAGTATTTCGAATTCCCCTAAAGAACGACGAACTTTGCAAAAAATGGATTTTAAATAGTGGTAAGAATAAAACTTTCAATGAACTTTGACGTTAATCTGGAGGAATAAAACTGGGGATTAATCAAGAACTTTATCGAAACCTATAATAGTGGGCATAATACCTCGGGCCGTTTCATACGGGTGTCTCAAATTTGAGATATGACGGCATCGACTATTTTTTTAAATGAAAGTCCTTTATTATTATTCTTTTAAAGGGCATAATAAAGTTTCAGTTCGGCACCTAGTAATCGACGTGTGCTAGCATAGTTTAGTTATCGAAAAAAAATATCTCTCCTTTACCCAATTTATTCCAAAGTTAGAGACTCGCACTGTATACCTACGAGCCGCCACTGCCCATTACTATACAGGGTGTTCGTTAATGACATGCTAATATTTAAAAGGTTGATTCTTGGACACATTTTAAGAAAAAAACTTCTTATGAATGTATGCCCTAAACAACTTTACTTTTAGATACAAAGAGAGGTAAAGTTTAAAAAAAATATATTTTTTTTTATATAATAAGTGCGATACTATTGTAGATATCTTTATGAAATTGGGTACACGTCTTTTAGGCATCAAGATCTATTTTCTGTTGTACAGACAGTTTTTTTCAGTGGCGTCCGTACCAGTTTTGCATTGAATATTTTTGAAGAAAAAAATGGTACGCACCTTTATCTTAAAATAAAAATCATTTTCGAAATCCGCATACATTTCTAAACAAATTTGATCAGTTGGTGTTTTTAAATCCGATGCAAGGCTTTCGCTTAAAAAAAATCAATAATCGTTTCTTTGCATGGTCATAACAATTACGTTAATGACAATATCACAATGTAGAGAATTAGATTTTATTTTTTTAGGTGAAAACCGTGTGTCGGACTAAAAAAAAATCAAGTGATCAAATCTTTTCCTTAAGAAATAAGGATTTCAAAAATATATATATTTTCTATTTTAAGAAAAGTCAGTGGCGTACCACTGCTTGTCTAATAATAGTTTTGCCAGAAAACTTCCACAGGCTACTGACGAAAACTTCCACATGCTACTGATGAAATAACTCTGGATTTCTCCTGCGACTTTTAGTAGCAATTCGACGCAGGAGAAATCCAGAAGTGTCTAATAATTATTTTTTTTTAAAGTTGACCTCTATATCGGGTGTCAACGAAATCGTTTAACAGCGCACCATTCAAATGCTTTTTTAACGAGAAATTTGAAATCTTGGCAGAAGATATGGTTTATGAAAACTCAGATTTTCCACTAAAAAACAAATGAATATCACTTCCGGATTGACCGGAAGTGAGCATGAGGCAAGAATTTCAAACACAACCATGCAAATATTTTTACATATTTGAATAGAGCTTGAAATTCCCTTTTCAGTGATGTATCATAAGTTGTAATTTTTTTTCAAAATGGAGGCGTAGAGGGCATTTATTCCAAATTCAATATGGCGGCATTTTGACATCACCAATAGATTTTTTGTCAAAATGTCCGTTGATATCGGAGACAAGATAGGTTTTCTTGCAGATTTTTCTCACTGTTGGAAATTCTAAATAATTGTTATAAAATTGAAGCATTTTTAGTATTTCCTTAAAATGTCAAAATGTATGTAACTTTTTCTCGAATATTGAACAGAACCCTATACATATTTTTAAACAATTAGCTAGAGCTCGAAATTCCCTTTTGAACGATGTATCACAAGTGGCCATTCTTTTTAAAGATGACATTGTAGAGGGCATAATTCAATATGGCGTCGCGCCGCCATATTGAATTATGCTATCTACAACGCCATATTTAAAAAAAATGGCCACTTGTGATATATCGCTCAAAAGGGAATTTCGGGCTCTATCCAAATGTGGTAAAATATATTCAGGTTGCTATTCAAAATTTCGAGAAAAATTTACGTAAATTTTGACGTTTTAAAGAAAAACTAAAAATGCTTCAATTTTATAACAATTATCTATAATATCCAACAGTGAGAAAAATCTGCATGAAAACCTATCTTGTCTTCTATATCAACGGACAGTTTGACAAAAACTCCAATGGTGATGCACCCATATTGAATTTGGGATAAATGCCCTCTACGCCGCCATTTTGAGAAAAAATGGCAACTTGTGATACATGGTTAAAATGGCAATTTCAAGCTTTATTCATATATGTAAAAATATATGCAGTGTTGTATTTGAAATTCTTGTTTCCTGCTCATTTATTTTTTAGGAAAAAAAGTTTTCATAAACCATATCTTCAACCAAAGTTACAAATTTATCCTTAAAAAAACATTTGAATGGTGCATTGTTAAACGATTTCGTTGACACCCGGTATATCTCAAAAGTTAAGACGTTTAGGGCATATGTTCATATGAAGTTTTTCCTTAAAATGGGTCCAAGAATCAGCTTACCGCTTATTAAAGCGGCAAAAGGTTTAATTCTCCCCAGTGTTTCTAGTATAAGAGGTTGGATTGGAGAATGCATCTTTAAACCGGGAATCGACAAAACCGTCTTAAATCACCAAATCGCCTTAAAAAAAATTCTACCATGTCTAGTGAAGAACGGAAATGTATTTTGGCTTGAGCCGAAATGTCGATTAAAAAATATTTCGAATATTCCAAAAAAATAGAAATTATTGAGGGGGTTCCGAGGATCTTGGTCCTTTAGGACGTCTTCCGAAACATGCTAAACAAGTTTTAGTTTTTTCTATTCGAGGCCTGTATCACAAATGGAAATTGCCTTTGGCATATTTTGTTTCCGGAACATCGGTAAAAGGCGAAAAATTGAAATCTTCAATTTTGTACGTCCTCGATAATTTAAATGCTGTTGTATTTCTTCCAAAGGCAATCGTTTGTGATCAGGATTCAAACAATAGAAAAGCTCTTAGTTTGTTAGGAATAAGTGCTGAAACGCCATTTTTTCTTTATCAGAAACACATTTTTGGGATATTTGATGTACCTCATTTATTCAAAAATATCCGGTATAACTTGCTACAGAATAAATTTACCTTGTTCGAGAACATTATAAGTTTTGATCATATTAAAAGAGTGTTTGCAATAGATCAGTCTTCGAATACGGCACGAGCCATGCCAAAGCTTTCTCAGAAACATATTAACCCAAATGGTTTCGAAAAAATGTCCTTCAAATTAGCCTTACAGATTCTGTCCCATACTGTTGCCGCAGCGGTAAAAACGTGTCTCAAAAACGGGCAAATCGATGCGGATGGAATTCATACTGCTAATTTTTTGGAAGATATGAATCATTTATTTGATTCTTTAAATAGTAAACGGGTCTATTCAAAAAATCCTTACGGTTGTGCTTTGTCAGACAAAAATACCATAATATTCCAAACTTTTAAAAAAGACTTGATATTTTTCAAAATTAAAAAACTCGAAGGCAGAAAGGCCGTCTTGTTTTGATGGTATGATTCAAACCATCAATGCAATACATGCCTTATTTGAATCGGAGAAATCCAAAAAAAAAATCGACAGATTAAATCAGGACTTCCTGGAAAATTTCTTTTCGACTATTAGGCAACATGGTGGATGGAATATAATATATTCGATCCAATTTTTAACGAGTTTTCTAAAAGCTTGCTAGGCAAATTGTGAAAACGATAATCACGAGCAACTAAAAATTGAATAACAAAAAAAAATCACACAAAAACTCATCAGGCTTAATTTACAATTTTTAATTAATATATTTTATATCTTAACAAATTCAGAATTCAAAATTCAAATTTAAAACTCAAAATACAATTTTATTCATGCTATAATGTACATAACAATGCCGTTTGCAAATTTTAATTTCTTAACCCAAAATTCGACAGCATTCACTGTTCTCCACTACTGGCTGGTTCTTTTTTCTTTTACTCACTTTCCAGGTAACACTGATGATGGCACCGGCCGAAAGCGCTCTGTTACGCTAATTTAGAGGTCCTTTTGGATTAAAATTTTATGTATGGAATCAAAGAAAATGTTACTATGACCATTTTCTTTGACGGAATACAAAGAGTGTTTCATTTAGTATATTTCGTACATGCACACAGCTCTCACTCTCAACCAAAGAAAATGTTACAACAAAGAAAGTTCATCTAAACATGGGGTGTTAAAAAACGTTTTTTTATAAATATTATAAATATGTTTAAAAGGACTTTTTTGAAATTTGGCAGGTCTATATTTGGTGATAAAAGTTTATTTTAGCCATAACTAGAATAAAATTATTAAATTTATTATGCCCCGGGGGGCATCTTTCCAATTATTTTTGTTCGAGAAATGTACGCCACTAACTTTTTTTGTAATTTTTATTAAATGAAGCAACTAAAAATACAACTTTTTTGCTGCTATAATTTTGTTCCTATCTGACCTCGCTTTCGAGAAAAAAAAATAAATACCATTTTATTATATGTTCCTGGCTCTTGCAATAAGCAAGTGGTTTTTATTTTTTTTTCTTTCAAATTCCACAAAATATTTTAAGAAAATTTGCCATCGCTTGTCTTAAATTAGTGTCCAAAAAAGGCTAAAAATATCTGAGTAATAGGTCAGGGCGGAAATATTAATAACAAAATCTATCGCCAAGTATCTAAAAAAAAAATGCATTTCCAGACCCATTATACGGACTTTTTTTCAAGAAATAAGTTTATCAATACGCACTTAACTAAAAAATAATCAATCTGTGTAGATATTTATTACACCAGAAGAAGAAAATTCTTCGTTGTTTTGCAAAAGTATGAATATCACAAAGTTTCGGAAAACAACAAATATTTTTTTTGCTGTAATAAATTCCTACACAAAATGGTGTAGTGATTATAAGACATCAATAAAAATGTAACCAAGGCTACCAAATGTTAAGTTGCCTCGTCGTTTAAAAATCTTTAGTCATTTAATAAATTAATGGCCAAAATAAAAAAAAAACAAGTGTATCTCGAAAAACATGAGATGTCAAAAATCTGACAAAGTTGTTTTTTCTAATTAACTAGGCAATTAAACTTATGCATAAAACAAAAAGTTCGATTCACCCATAAAAATTCTCGGTCCGATTGAATTTTCGATTTTTTTGCAGTGTCTTATTCCAACCCCTGTATAATACAGTTCCTACCAAAATGAAATATTTCCGATAAAGTATCTTTTTCTCAATAAAATTTTCTACAACATAATTCAAACCGCATTTCGATATCTTTTTTCGTTCAAAACTTATGACATAATAAATGTTTTAAAAAATTGTTTAAAAACAAGTTTTTATTTATATGATTTAAAAAAAATGGAACTAAATTAAATAATACCAGACATGGAAATTGATCTTGACAAAAGTAATTCTAACAATCTTTTTTATGTATTTAATAAAATAATTTCACCCAGCTAAATCCCAGGACAAGCTCTTTTATTATATTAATTGTAAAATGTAATAAATTGATGGGTGTGATTTAATTTAATATTTATTTTCCTTTTTTTAGACCAATCTTGTTTTTTTTACTTCAGGGGTTTCGCTCTTATTCCAATGCGCCGCTTACCTCAGGACTCATACCTACACTTTGTTTTACTTATTCTGAGAATTTAACGAGTAATCTGTAATGCCTCAATAAGTTAAAAATATAAAATGTTCCTCTTGAAATGCGGCATTTAAAAAATTGCTTATTTTTTAGTCCACCTTAAAAATCCAATTTTTAAAAAAACCGTATGATTTTTTAGAGACATGCAGGGAATAATTTATATTTCCATAATTCAGGTAAAAATATTTAATTTTTGCCCTTAAAATGCGGTATTATTAAAATTTTTCTTTAGTTAGGACGAAAGAATAAATGAAGATCCGATAGAGATGTTGACGACGATAAGACAAACGTCATACATTTTCGTCTATTTAGTGATTTTTTTAATTGAATTATTATACTTAGGTACCTACATACTTACAATTCAATTGCGTGTCAACTAACTATTACATATATCCTACTTCATACATAAATTGTAAAGATGTATTTGATATTTTCTATCTTTACATTTTCATAATAATTTACTAAATAATCCCATTTTATTTCGCCTAAATTAATTTAATGGGTACCTGCCTACTTCCCTACTTACAGACGTATTATTATACGTCTTTTAAAAATCGGTTTTGTATTTAAATAATTCATGTTTCATATGTTCATAATAATTATTACATACGTAAAAGAGATATATTTTATTTTCTAATTCAAACGTTTTCGTTATAAAACCATAAACTCAACCATAGTTAGGTTTATGATGGAACGCATTAAATCATAAATATTCCCCAAACTTACATTTGTTTTAAGACAACCGGCAATAATGCATGATTTTACCATCGAATTGCGCGCCATCTCATACCGAGTAGCAAAAGTAAGCGAGCCGAAATCGAGCTTTGGACGCTCGCTTGGGCAAGCGAGAGTCCAAATACAATACGTTTTCATACCGTTTAACTGAGCGTCTATTCGGAGTGGTTAGGTTTATGCCCTAGATCAAACTTCCTCTTTCACTAAACATAACTTCTTGATGACTGACCAGCTCTTCTCACACGATTTGACGACCATCCGGAGAAAACAAACACAGTCGCTATTTATTCGTAAATAAAACCCACACCCATTTCCCCAAAACATGTAGCCCTCAAAATAAGCAAGACACAAGGAAAAAGATAGGGAACTGCACATTCACTCGATAATGGCAATTGTTGGAATTTTTAAGCCGCAGGGTGTTTTAAAATTAATGAAAAAGACCCGGACTTTTATTTTGACTAAAAACTGTTCTGGAATGCCAAAGGATAGACTTACAAAATAACAAAAAAATTATGTGCTTCACCTTTATAAGCACACAACTGAAGTGAATCTTCTGAAAGAGATATTAGGAATTGAGTATTTATTTTCTTTAAGCTTTTTTTTCTCAAGTTTGCCCCCGGTTTCGACACTTTTTTCGCCGATAACCGCGTTTCTCTAACTTTTTTTTATTAATTTTTTTCTTAATTTCGTTTTATAATCCTTTTATTAACTTTCCGAACAGTGTTTCATTTTTTTATAATTTTTTTTTCGTATTTGGTTTTATAATATTTTATTAACTTTCCGAACAATCCCTGTTTTTTATTATTTTTTTTTCTTATTTCGTTTTATATAACTTTTATTAACTTTTCGAACACTTTTTTGTTTTTTTTTTAAATTTTTTTTTAAAAAATAGCATTTTTTTCTTCCCATGTTTGCCATCCCCGACCTCGTAGCTGAACTCCTTCGTCTTTTTCTTTCGCCGAAAACCGTAATTTTTTTTTAATTAATTTTTATTTCTTAGTTCGTTTTATAATACTTTTATTAACTTTCCGACAATTTTTTACGTTTTTAAAAATTTCTTCGAAAATTTTTGGGTATTGGTCGATTACATTACGCATTATTTTTTAAAATTTTATGCAAAGTGACAACTTTCGCTAGGTTTTATTTCAATAATACATACAAAATATAGAAAATCAATTAATTCCGTACCGAATTAGTTTTTTCGAAAAACACTGTTTTCTTACTACTAAACACACATATTATCGATAAAATTCCTCTTTTAATATTTGTCTGTATTTCACCAATCTCATAGTTTATGTGTAAAACCCTAAAGCATCTTTTTTTTTTCAAAGTTTAGCTTTAAATTTTTAACAGAACAGAATCTAATACAGGGTCTAATATTTACTTACATTCGAAATTAAGTCTCTAGCTCCTGAGGTAATAAAATCGGAAAACTTCATATCTCTCATTCTGATACGCCTATAAGTGTCTTCTTGATCTTTTCCTTCAAATGGAGGACGACCATGTAGAAATTCATAGCAGAGAATACCTAAAAATATAAATTTGGTTCGGAATATCTAAATTTAGTATCAGTATCAGAAGTGCAAGGCCCACTAGGAGCCACCCCTTCTGATACTGAGCTAAGATCGGAGAATTTCGATATTTTTCACCTAATGAGTAGGTGAGTAACCAATGTGTAGATATTAACTTGCACTTTATGGCCTTTTCAAATTTTTAACTGTTAGAAGATATATACTGTATAATAAGTAACCTGCGAAATTGACAATAAACAATTTAATTTGAAGAAGATATTCGAATCAATCATTAAGTTAGAAAATAAATATATAAATAATATCACCTAAGCACCAATTATCCACGTATTGTCTATAATCTTTTCCGTCAACCATCTCGGGAGGTAGATAATCCAATGTGCCACACATGGTGTTTCTTTTTAATGAAGGCGAGTGGACGGACCATCCGAAATCTGCCAATTTTACATCGTTGGTGATAGTAAGAAGCAAATTTTCCGGCTTGATATCTCGATGAATAACATGGTTCTGGTGACAGTAGTCTAAAGCATCAGCGACCTGATAGATATATTTTGCAGATCTAAAAAATAAATTCCCATTAAAAGATCTAATATATAATAATAATATAATAAGATCGTGACTGACTGATTGTCATGCATTTTCGTTGAATGTTATCAAAAGTAACTGCATTGCCCTTGTTTAGATCCTCCTCACTTTGAAGTACATATCAGCAACTTAAAAAAGTATTTGGATATCATCATTACTGAAAATAGTAAATAAGAATTCTGATATATCAATTATTGAAACAATCCCTTCACTGAAACCTTTTAATAATGGCATACTAAGGATCCATATAATAGTACTGCACTGAGACTATTACATATTGTCCATAATAACATCTTCTGTATAAACCATTAGTGCATATGATCCGATAAATCGGATGTCGTATTTATGCAATCCTACTTTCGTATAAGCTTCACCTGTCTTTTGTAACAGGCGTTAGTAACAAGTTTCAGGTGTAAATTTCTTATTTATTTAATTTTTACGGTGTGATAAATACCTAAAAGAAGTTAAAAGTGCACTAAAAGCAACATGGATCCATAACTCTATTCAACGAGAGGACAAGGGCAAGTATTTTCCAATTTATTTTAATTTTTTGACAACGTCGACCTCAAAATTAGTGGAATTTGTATGTGTAGTAAACCACCTGACATGATCGAGTAGTAATCTGCTCATAAATTTACAATATTATGTAAATATGTGAGCCTAAAATGGAAATCCGATATATCGGATTGTATGCTTTATTGCCAACTTTTTCCGTATGCGAGCGGTCAAAGATAAATTGACGCTTTTTATTTATGTGTCATAGTCTCATAGTGAAATACGTCACACTTCTTAAAGACCTAGTTATATCATGAAACGCCGTCCAGGCTTTTCATGAAATTCCCCAAATTAACTCGACTTTTCCGGAAGTGACGTATTTCACTATTTCACTACAATATAACAATTATATACGTATATGAAGCGACAAGGAAAATGTTTTTGGGTTAGGAAGTGATACTGTATTATCTCTGATAACAACTTCCAGAATACCTCCTAATAAAGGATTTAAATTATTTTTCGACAACTACTTTTCGTACGTTAGCCTATTTTGGCATGTCATTTGACACAACTTGGTTACTGCGCGACTGGCACTATTCGCGACAATAGTGTTGAAAAACGTCCATTGCCGGAAAAATCAAAGATGGAGAAGTTAGGTAGAGGTTCGTATGACTTTAGGTCGGGAAGTGAAAACGAGGTATGTCTAGTGAGATGAAAAATAATAAAGTTGTGACTTGTGCAACAAATTTTGATTCCATTACCAAAGGAAAATGTTACAGATGGTCCAAAGGTTCAAAAGAAAAAATTGCTGTAGTTCAACCTTTACTATTCCAAAAATACAATGGTGGCATGGGCGGCGTTGACAAAATGGACCAGTTGGTAGCCAATTATAGAACCAGAATATGGTAGCCCATATTTTATTACCTGCTGGATGTTTCAGTAACCAATGCGGCTGTTGATGAAAAGGATATGTCCTATAAAAAAAGATTGTGGTTCTTTGATGAGTTTTGGAAGAAACCTAGCGCAAACTGTCTCCTCAAAACACGCGGCACTCAGTCGATGAAAGGAAAACTAACGCAGAATTCAGTGAACGATGTTCATTACGGTGGTCGCGATCACTGGCCAGCCTATGTAAATAGTGAAAGACTGTGTAGAAATTGCGGCGGTAAGAGCAAATTTATTTGCTCCAAATGCCAAGGTGGACTGCATCCAACACATTGTTTCAAAAATTATCATTCATTTAAATTTATTTCTCTAGTCAGTTTGCATACAATCCGATATATCGGATGACCTGTATTTTTTGTTTTTTGTAAGAAAAAATAAATTTTGGATAAATTTCCTTTATGTTGTAATAAAATATGTCAGAATTCATAAAAATAACATTAATTTTAATCTTACTAAACCTTATGCACTAATGGGATAAGAAAGGTCCTTTATATGCCACAAAATGAACAATATTTCATGGCCTCTGTTTTGTGTGCTGTTTCATTCATTTCATATAGGTTTTTTGACGGTTTTATTAACATTGATGCCATAAAAGAAAATATTAGCATTTGCATTGTAAAATTTTACCAAATAATCATGTTTAATTTTCACAAAATTGTTGAGTGAAATTAATAACACAACATTGGCTCATATGAATAAAACAGGAGCAGCTGCTTTTGCTTAAGTTTTTTGAGATAAACATATTCAGCTTTAATGCAGCAAAAAGAGATGGAGGTAGAGTAAAAGCATTTGCTACACTTTATTCATACGATTGATTGTGTGAACATCTTGACATAAATCACCATTACTTACCGATGTTCATCAAATCTTCCATTTGGCGCATTTTTTAGATGTGCATACAATTCCCCTTTCCCCGCAAATTCCAGGACTAAATATATTCTGTGTGAATCATGGAACCATGCCAGGAGCTGTAAGATGTTTGGGTGCCTAAATATTAAATAAATATCTTAATTATTCATTTGTCGTACATACAATGAAAATAAATGTCTAGTTGGTTAAGTTTGTTAAATTGAGTGTCATCAGCTTTCAAAATTGAAATAAATTAATACAATATATAAAACACACAAACTCTTCTTTAGATACCAAAAACATTATATGCAAAATGTTGAATAAAAATTGAGCTTAATGTCAAAAATCATTATAACCATATTATTTGTAAACTATAGATAGTCATGATGATACTCACTTTAGATGACTTTGAATTTCAATTTCCCTCATTATCTGTCTTTCAACTCTTCCTTTAGCAATTTCTTTTTTCATCAATGTCTTCAATGCAACAATAAAACCCGTGCGCTTCTCCCTTGACATGTACACTCTTCCAAACTTTCCTCTGCCCATCCTTTTACCTAATTCAAAGTCATCTATAGACCACTTATAGCTGAAAATTATGAAAAAATTGATGAATATAGGGTATATCGAATTCTGCTCTTGTAGGTGTAACGGGTTATGTACAGCATTACAGCCAAGATTCATTGACTAAAACTATTAAAAAATAGCACATCTATTTATAAAACGGGCACTTTGTACTGCAGTACAAAACTTCTTAATACTTGCACTTCAATTAAGTCTCAAGTACTTTAAATCATCACTATTTAATGTCAATAAAACATACTGTTGCCTAGGTTTGGCTCATTTTGATGGTCTTAGGTAAACTGGAACCAACTTATTTTGTCTATTCTCGGCTTTCACAGCAAAGAAATCTGATAAGTGAAGAGATGTGATATCCGTTGGATTGTTTCTGAGACAGTTAATTAGCCCCAAACAATAGATATATTCTCAAATGCCTCGAGTTATTTTTATATTAGTTTGCCTTTGAAATTTTGGGCATTGTTTTGATGTACTAATGTGAATAACATTTTGTTGAGCAGGTCATGTTGTGATTATCCTCATCCTCTATAGATCAAGACATTTCTCAATAAGTTTGACATTTTATATTCACCATGAATATTTTGATCACACCTTTTAATAAACATATTTGTATGTGTTCCGAAGAACTTTGACATACTCAATACTTTATTCATGTCAATGCACAGGCTTACATATGTCAGCAAGAGTTCCAAAAAATTAAGAAAATTGCCAGAGAACATATTAATAAATTAATAAATAAATAATAAATCAATAAAATAATCAAAACACATAAATGTCGTAATTTTAAGAAAATTGCCAGAGAACATATTAATAAAATCATAAATAAATAATAAATCAATGAAATAATCAAAACACATGTTTACATCACAAAGGATTAAAAGTTAAAAGGCAATAAACAAAATTTAAAAATTAAAACACCACTGTTCAGGATGGATCACTCACAGCCTACTAATATCTGAATTAAGATATTCATCAAAGGAATAAAAATCCTTGTTTATTAGGTAACGTTTCACTCTCTGTTTAAAACTCTTAGCTGGTAGTGCTCTAACATAATCTGGTAAAACATTATAAAAGTTTATAGCCCAGTAGCCTGGACCATCCTGACACCTTCTTAGACGCCAATATGTGGGTACCAAATTGTGTCTTATTATTATTTGTTTATTGACGTCATTCAACATTTACAAGATACAATTTAAAAAGCATAATCTTACACTAAGCTTAAGTTAACTTAAAATAACCCTTTTAGCCATAATTTTAAACCTTTGTTCTGATGTACTAAAAAAGCTTAACCTGCTGTAATATTTATTAACATTTGCTGAAATTCTATTCACAGGACTATGTAGTAAGTAATTGGCTCTGCAGTAAGGGATATGCAAAAAAGAATGGGCACGCGTCTGATAGCTTGGGATATGAACGCAGAAGGTGTCAAGACATTCAGGACTTTTGATAACATTGTTGAATATTTTAAAAGCAAAGCAGACGTCGTAATACTCTCTTCTACGGGCAAGGGTGGAGTGGTTCAAATAGGCTTTAACCTGATCGAGTGTCGTGGTCATGGACATCTTCATGTGCTCGAAACTGACCCTCATACTGCTTAACATACAACAGACACTCCAACACGTATAAGCAAGGCACAGTCAGCAGACCAAGACCCACATACACACTCCTGCAGTCATCTCTGTAACCCAAACCAGACATTACTCTCACGGCCCTTTTTTGCAGACTAAACACCCTGTGCACCTCGGCCGAGTGTCCCCATGCAAGAATCGCATATGAGATATGGGTATAAAAAACAGCAAAATATGCAGTACCTAATATATCAGTTGAGGAGACACACTTATATAGGTTTCGAAGCACATAAAGCACCCTGCTGAGTATCCTCGCAAGAGCATTAATATGTTTACCCCACTGCAGCTTTGGATCTAAAACCACTCCCAGAAAGCGTACCTCTGAGGCATTCTCTACACCTGATAAATCTCTCATAGAGAATGTTACCCAGCTTGTCTTGTCGGCATTCAGAAGCAGCCTGTTTGAGCAGAACCAGTTCTTAGCCCTCTCCTGTGCCGCCATCAACCCTCTCAATGAATCCTCATAAGTATCTGCGGCATGAGAAACCGTTGTGTCATCAGCAAAGAGTGTGATTTTTGCGAGAGTCTCCCCTTTAGGATGACCATTTATATATATTAAAAAGAGAATGGGGCCCAGGACCGAGCCTTGTGGTACTCCAATATTAATTACACTCTTCACTGATGTCACACCAGCAACCCCTACCACTTGACACCTGCACCGAAGGTAAGACTCAACAAGTTTGATACTATTCGGCCTAAAGTTATAATAGCTGAGTTTTTGAAGAAGGATACTATGGTCGACACAGTTAAAGGCCTTGCTGAGATCACATAGCAGAACTGGGTTGTACTGCATGTTATGAAATGCCTCTATTATATCCGAAACAAGATTTATAATACCTAGGACAGTGCTCTTATTTTCTCTGAAGCCAAATAAATTTGCCAATTATTGGCATTGGGAGAAAAGACCATTTGTTTAAAAGAAGTTTATAATTTTAATGGCCAGGCACTTCTCCAGAATTTTAGAGATTATAGGCAGAAGTGATATCGGCCTATAATTTTCAGGCAATGAGGGGTCGCCCTTCTTGAAAATTGGTACCACAATAGCCATTTTGAGTTCTGAAAAAAATTTTCTGTCGAAAACAAAAATTGATTAGGCGAGTCAAGGGAATGATAATACAGTTTTTGATTGTTTTGATTAATTTTACATTTAAGCCATAAGCCATGTAGCAATATTACATGTTGTTAATTTTTTATCTGCAGACAAATTTGTATTTTAGCTGATACTTTTTTCTGAACTCACCAAATATAAATATGTTTGAACGGGTTTCAGACCATACATAAAAAGGCATTCCTTTATGTTCCATAAAAAATAACATATTTATCTTTAAATCTAACTTACTCAGAGTTGTTAAAACCAGGATGGTCAATCATTTTTGTCACAAGGTCCCTGGTGTTTTCCTCCAATCCAGATGGGATTCTAATAGTTTTCAAGTGCTTTTCAACCAACTCTTCAGTCTTTCGCATTTTAGACATTTTCAAAACCTTCAATTAACAAAAAATTGGATAAAAGCAATGACAAACGCAACGACAACGGTTGATTTTAAATTTTAAAATGAACGAATTGACAAGAATGACAATTGCTGGGTACGCGGCCGAATTCTATCGAGTATCATCGAAGTCGAGCGAACAGCGTCGCGGGAGATTTCATTTTGGGCATGCCTTGGGTTAGTTTTGGTTAGTTCCTGCACTTTGAGCTCCCGTAGCGAGCGAAGCGAGCGGAGGGTAATGTGTGAAGTGAAATAACACATTGGGCTGATTAGTTATCGTGCAAGATCTACCTCTAAGTGTACGGAACTTAAGACACCGGATATCAACCGCTCGGCTGTTTTCAGATTTGCATTCAATTTTCTAAGCTGTCTTAAAGCCTAATAAAGAACTAGTTTGTTCGGATACTCATAGTATAATAGCGAATTCTACTGGCAGCATTAAGTCAAAACGGCCTGTTCGGCTGAATGATTCAGCAGAGTACACGCTGGAGGTTTATGCGTAAATTGCACGCGCCATAGGGCGACTGTAATATAAATGTAGTTGCTTCTCATGCGCTGGGTAGTTTTGTTACTTTTTGTTGGTTGCACCCCCGGAGTGAGGGCCAGGCATGAAGTGTTCAAATATTTGAGAACGAAACGTAATGGGGGTAATAGATCGAACATTTATATTACAATCACCCTATGGCGAGGTCCTATCGTGTCTGTAGTTCACCTATATGCGCCCGGAAAACGTGTTAAACCGGTTTCGATATTCGCCTACTGACCAATGCGCACGCGTCGCCCGAAAATGCAAATATTTTTAAAGGATGCCTTGGATTAGTTTTGCGTAGTTGCGTCCCCGGTGTGAGTGAAGCAAGCGCAGGGCCATGCGTGAAGTGAAGTATTAGACATTCTAAAATAGGAAACAAACTGCCATCTAAACCTCTCAACTACGAGAACATGTTATAACAATAATAACGTTGTCGTTGTTGTTAAAACATACACATTTTCTTTCTTTGAAATTGAGCACCCCTTTCGGAGGACAAATGGCTCTGCTCCCTACGGGCAATGCATATTAAGATCCTTTACACAAATAGAATACTATGTAAAAATCGACCTCTCCTATTGGTCGATCCGCATGGCCCTGCGCTCGTTTCGCTCCCTACGGGGGCTCAAGAAAAGGAAACTAACCAGGTGCTAACCCAAGACATACCCAAAATCAAGGAAAAACTGTTTAGAGACATAATCTTAAAAAAATAATAAAAAGGCGCAACGGGGTTTGAACCCGGGCCGTCCAGGTGAGACTCAGCCATCTAAACCTCTCAACTACGAGAGCTCTTGCCACAAAGTGATTGCATCACGAAGACATATTGTATTACGAGGTGGATCGACCGATAGGAGAGGTCGATTTTTACATAGTGCACTATTTATGTAAAGGATCTTAAAAAGCACGGGCAATTCGCCAGGGGCCTTGTATTTACGGTGGGAACCTCCAGAATAACGGGCCTGTACCCCTGGTGATTCCCGACTCTTGCGCACAACTAAAATCTATGAACGGCACAGGTGTAGAAATGATCCCACGGCATCACCCGGCTGCCCCAGGCCTGGATACCGGCGTGAATGGTTATTTCTTCTGGCTATATATCTATGAAACGGTACAGAATACCTAGGCTATGACGTCCGATTCTTCCTCGGGGAGCCCAAACGGTCCCTGAACGTTTGCCACGGTGCACCTAATATCGCGACGGAGAGCCGTTACCCGACACGTGTTGATTATTCGCGTTTACCTTCCGCAATTTTGAGCCTTCACGCATGCGTACGTGCTATATTACGCACGTGAATTTACGCATAAAACGCGCGTAAAATACGTTACGCCGACGATACACACATGAAGACCCCCCATGATGTTTTTCCTCTGAACAGCACATGAGATTAATTTTATACGGCAACTTAAAGCCGACAAGCAGAACATACCTATTTAATGGAAGTCATTAATTCCCATTCTTATGAAGGGGTAATGTTCCATGTTGTTATTATTTGCTTGCAAAATAAAATAAAATTAAGTTACAACAGCATCTGGGTTTATTAACGAACCGAACTCTATAGAAAACTCTATCTACCCTGGAGCCTGGAGTGGTTCTATTTTGTTTTTGTTCGGTGCGAGTTTTGCACTGACTCCGAGCAAGGGCTTGATTATTCTCTGATGCGGAGTATTGCGGAGCATTGTGTATGTCAATGGCAAAGACCAAATGCACGAGCGTAGAGCATGCGAGCTGAAAGCATTCGGATTAGAAAAATGCTATTAGTCTCTCGCTTTCTAAAAATAATGGTATTTAATATCAGCAAAATGCATACTTGTGTCAATAAAATCACACTCCATTTGCAAATCTGTATTCCATGTATTTTTAATTCGATATTATTCGAGATGCGAATTAGCGTATGTTTAACATGTTATACTAGCAAACCTTTGGCTATTTGTCAAAAAAAATCACTACTGTAATTCACGATCACGCTATTAACATAGAGACATAAAATTTATATTTTTTGCATTCAATCTTTTAAATGGACCTGAAAGCTGACAGATTTTTCGAACCGACTCCCGAGAGAATCGCCGCATGACACTATTCTAGTTCACATAAATATTAAAGAATTTTTTGATACAAATGAAATAAATAATTGATAATACTGGATTGACAAATCGGTTTAAAAAGGTACTTTTACACCATTTTATTATTATTGTCGTTGTTTTACACAATTTCTGAACGAGTGATCTGAGAACTAAACGCCAATCATGACGTCATAGGTCCAAACAAACATGGACTACGTAATTTCCTCATATTACCGTCTCGCCGCTATGGGGAGCCTCATCCCCGAACCATTGGGGTAGTTTTTGTTGGTTGGGCCCCGCAGCGAGCGGAGGCCATTGTATGAAGTGAAAATGTAAAAAAATATGAAAAATACTAATGTAAACAAGGCAGGTAGGATCATAAACGGCAAAAGTCGGGATCATGCTCCCCACAGTGGCGAGACGATAGTTTTCGCCATTCCTGGGAATCGGATGTTCCGTGTTTTGTTTTTCGGTCTTTTATCCTTGACAGATATGACGTATGACGTCCTAGGAAGAAACGTCAAGACATATTTTTTCTTAATAAAAAACATCACAAAAACAAAAAAATAGAATAAGAAAATTATCTGTGTAGAATCTAATCTGTTTTCTATCAAAAAAACTTTTTACGAAATTGTGTACTGTAGTATGATAAGGTAAGAAAATACATAAAACAAATTCTTTATGTAATTTCATTCTATTTTTTCGCGTGTTCCAAGGCATTGGCATGGTAACTGAGAATGTGGCTCTAGTAAAATTTTAAAGGCGTAGAGCGATAGCATCATAGGAAAATTAAAGAAATATATAATTTAAATTGTCTTATATACTGCCAAACACAATAGATTTATTTATTTCCACAACCTCTTGCCAGAGACTCATAAATAGTGATAAAATGTATTTTTATCTGCACATGCATGCCTTTGTCAGAAAATTTACCAGGAGAGCTAGGTACCTAATTTCGCATCTTATTAGATATCATTAATAGGGATTATCTCCTAAATATTTCAATAAAAGGGTTAGGTTAATATCACTTAATTTAAAGGTGTTCATTCTTCTTGTTATCACCCTCATTTGACTCTCCTGTATTTGCTCGTATTTTTGTTTGTTTTGCTTACGAAGAAATTGTTATCAAGTAGTATCAGATATGCTCTGAGAATCCCAAAATTCCACATGTACTTCCTTACCCTCATCCATTACAGTGATAATATAGTTTGTAGGCATACATGAAAAGGTTGATCTCAGTAGAAGTTCCTTCCTCAAATCCATGCTGTTTCTCTACAATAATATCCTTGACCGCATCGAATAACAGTAAAATAATTCTTCCAATGACCTTGGGAATTGGAAACTGCATGCAAACAGTGCTTCCACCTGCTGGGGAAAAACTGCAGAATAGAGGCTTATAGAAAATATTCAAGACAGGCTCACAAAGAGACACTGCACGCTCCCTCGGTATCCTGTTGGGCAACATACCATCACCAGCATCCTTTCTAACATTTAAGGATAACAAACACTTAAGCCTCACCTCAGTCAGACCTATATTCACACTAAAATATCTTACTTGTTTTTGTTTGCCATAAAAAACGTTTGTTAAAGCTCTGATAAGCAGAGCTGAAATCCTATCGCTCATACAGAGATTTCTGAATATCAGCACCCTGTCCGTACTTTTATTTCAAAAACCCTCAAAATTCACTAGCATTTTCCCGCATTGGCTCCTCTACATTTGAAACATATCTGTTATAACACGCACTGGTCAGCAATTTACATTTAATGCTCAAATTACTGAATTTCACATAATATGGCCAATCACTTAATGTTTTATATAGTTTTTGTGCAAGCTTCTTTGCTATTCCTTTCCTGTTAAGTTTATTTATTGATTTCAAATTCAAAACATAGAATAGAATAGAATAGAATAGAAAAATGTTTATTGTGAGTAAGTAACATTACAGCACAAAAGGTAAAGTTCAACTAGGTTCTTCCACTTCACCTGAAAACAGTACACTTATCATGACACCCTAGAAATATACTCGATTACTAAAAAACATGCTTTATTGTTTAAAATACATAGTATTTGTTAACAAAGCTTACTTATCTATAACTGCTGATTTAATGACGGATAAATTATGTTACAAATTAACCATATAAGAGCTGTAGGCATACATGAAAGGAACCAAGAAAAACACTAAAAACTGTTAATAGTAAGAAACAGTGCAGCTGCTCAGCATCCAATAAGAATGCACATATGTAAAACTAAAGGGCAAAGACCAAAAGCTAATCAATCTGCAATTCTCTCTTTAAAGCAGCCAGTGAGCATCAAAATACATCTATATGTTCA
The DNA here is from genome assembly GCA_016904865.1 of Pissodes strobi. Classification (NCBI taxonomy): domain Eukaryota; kingdom Metazoa; phylum Arthropoda; class Insecta; order Coleoptera; family Curculionidae; genus Pissodes; species Pissodes strobi. Next base: position 21,681 of record JAEQML010063632.1, read on the forward strand.
CTAAACTGGTTTGTATGCTACACCATTCATTCTGAACTAAACCAACAGAGAAAAAATTGGCACGATGCGTTTTGGCAAAAACTGGTCCACTGGACAATATAAAATAAATAATAATTCAAATCCGCATGGTTAACTTTATTAATAGACTGACATTCGAAGGACAGAATAGACTCCAAAGGGGCGTGATAGTCATCACATGGTAATAAAGGATCACCTAGAATACAAGTATAATTGACTTGAACCTAAATCATCACAGCATATTCAAATTTAAAAATACTTTATTGGTCCAAAAAAATTTTTATCAACAAAGCATGAGAACATATAAAAAGTTAAAAATATATATATAACCAGAAAGAAGGTCAAATGTACACTAAAAATAGGTTCATTGCCAGAAAATTTAAGAATACCTCATAGTGTGTCCCGGTAGAACTCCTCCAAATTGTAGTATGCTTTACTCAGAAGCAATTTCCTAAGCAAAAAGCGAAAAATTTCAGAGTCTGTATTGATTCCAGGCTGCTCGGCAAGTGATTGTATGATTTACAACCCTCATAAATGAGAGATTTCTTAATTAAAGGTATAGGTATAGGTATAAAGGGATAGGTAGAGGTAAGTTGAGGTTCTGACGAGTATTGTGAAAAGGAAAAGGATCCTGAGGCCTAAACCGATTTTTTAAAATAAGAGTAGATGTCTCGAGGTTAAACGCGATGTAAATTTTAAAAGAAGAATCTCTCTGACTTATGTTGACAATAAATGGAAGTGCTTTTTTCTGGAGAACAAAGAGCATATTCGAAAGTCCCTGATTGGAAACACCCCAAAATGGGATACCTTACCTCAGATGGAACTCAAAAAGCGCAAATTATACATTTTCCGCTAGTTGTAGGCCCAACTTCTCCCTAACAACTCTAATAGCAAAACAGCCGGATGAAAGTTTCTTACTCAAGGTTAAAATATGGTCCTCAAAATTTAGCTCACCATCAATTACCCTGAGGGCTTTAACTGGCAGTGTGTTCAAGAGCATGATTCGACAGGTGCTCTTGAAAAATCCCTTATATGACCACATACAGTTTCTCACAGAAAATATATCTTTCAGTGGTGACTAATTCATTCTGTTTGTTGAATGATAATGTATAGTGTCATATATATATTTTATTATGCGTATTTTAAATACTTTTTTCATGTTTGTGAGTGTGGATTGTTTAGTGTATTTTAAATTTGTTAGGCTTAAATGTTTAA
>JAEQML010063633.1:0-22913 GCA_016904865.1 Pissodes strobi
AGCCATAACCAAACGATATTAACCCGAACTCTCCCAACGAAATAAAATATTCTTTTATGATTCGATTGACGCCAATCAAATAAAATTTTTGCGATTATTAGCGACAAAGGATGCACATTCCAACGGTGCAACCGTACGAACACATTCAAGTTTGATAACGCACCATTATTGTTCAATTATTATTTATTATACCTTGGCTCGTTCGTGTTTGAAGGCTTCGAATACAGTCCCTAATATTGTAGGTACGTATTTATGGCATAATTATACAGATATTAATTAATGTAATTACCTTTTGATTTTCAATACTTTCGTAGTCGCTTCTCGTATTGCAAACGTACATGCTCCAGTAGCGTGCGCAATGAATCATCGAATCATGAGGCTTCCCATAGGAAATAATGCTTTCTTTAAGTAACGATTCCTCCCATTTCTGTCTATACTCTATTTCGAAATGGTGCGGAGTAATAAAACCTACTTATAAATGCAAAACGCTAACAGAGTGGTCAAATAAATTTTTGTGATTTCTAAATATTTAGCCAGAGCTGTTATAGCCTGTTGTATTATATTTTAACCATTCCACCCTGTTTTGTATGGCAATCCCGCTGCAAACAATAGGCTTTATTAGCAAAGGGGCCATTTTCTACCTGCAGTAGCGTACGTTTGGGCATTTAATTTAAAATACCTGTTTTATCTAAGTACTTTTATTTATTCACTTATTTATGTATATTCAAAAACAGTTAGTATTACTGTAACATTTTATCACATATAATATTTATATAATAAGGTATAAAAATTGCGATTTTGTGTAAACAGTTATGTAGAGAACTATGGTATATCATTTTCGTCGTCAGAAAAATCCGTCGAATCTTCGTCATGTTCCAAGGATATAATTAAAGGCTCTGCAATTAGGTCAATTAAATGGTCTAGTTTCCACATTTTTTCTTCTTCTTTTATAACATGCTCAATACACTTACGCCATTTTTCAGAATCGACATTTTTTAAAGATTCCTCAAAGATAATTTTAACATCTTTCATTTTAAACGTCGTGTTTCTCCTTGCTACATAACTTTTTACTTGGGCCCAAACAAGTTCAATGGGATTTAATTCGCAATGATACGGAGGCAGACGAAGAATAGTAATATTTCGTTTCTGTGCAATTTTGTCAACTACATACTCGGTGAAACGAGCTTTATTTGAGGACACTATGGACAACAGTTCCTTTTTCACCATACTTTCATCAAATGGTATGTTATTCTGTCTAAACCACTGAATAATATCCGCTTTTCTCCATGAATTAGTTGGTATTCTGTCAACTTTTCTGGAATGATAACTCGCATTGTCCATCACTATCACAGAATTAGGTGGAATGAGATCTAACATTTGTTCAAAATATTCTTCGAACACATCGCCATTCATGTCTTCATGGTAATCGCCAGAATGATTTAACTCAAACATTAACAAACCGCCCTCAACAAAACCATCAACACTTCCAAGGTGTGTAATAATCAGTCGCTTTCCTTTCCCAGATGGTGGTTTTAGTCCGGTGGACCAGCCTTCTAAGAATGCTTGACGAAAACTTGAAATATATTTGTCTTGCCAAATCTTCCCAACCGTATATCCTTCATTAAGCCATGTTTCGTCCAGATAATAAATCTTTCTATTCTCACTTCGAAACTGCTTTATCTGTCTTAAGTAATGTCTCCTCCAGCAAATAATTTCATCTTTTTCGATTAGGAGCGATTTTCTGCTTTGTTTTTCCCAGCTGAAATTCATTTGTTTTAAAGTTGTCCACAATTTCTTCCTGCTTATCGTTGGAGACATATTTTGGTCTTGCTTCAAGGCTCCTAAAATTTTGTCGATGGTTGGTATTTCCTTATTAAAATAAAAAGAATGTACTGTTCTTCTAACAGGGTTCCCAGCAATTTTCTATTGCCAAATTCCCTGACTTTTCCAGGTTTTCCATGTCGTTTGAATTGAAATTCCAGGCATTTTTTTACAAACCGGAAACAAATAATAGAATATCTTGATCACATATTTCCTTTTATTAGCAGAATTGAAACGCGTACATTTCAAAAATAGTTTATTTAAGAACAAAAATAACACATAATATAGGAACTTAGCAATGGAACAACTACCTATTCAAAGTTTTACGTTTAGAAGTAAGTAATAATAAGTAGGTATGTATTGTTAATTCAAATATAAAAGGGCTGGTATAGGTAATACGTACGAAAAATCTGAAAAATGTCCATCAATTTTGCTTACTCTGCTATTTGTAAACCTATTGCAGATATTGTTTCTGTGCTATCTTTTTCTTATCTTTTTTTTTTCATTTCTAAATGATACATTTCACTGGAAGCTTTCTTTTTTTTGCAGTTTAGCTTTATCAACATCTTCAGTTTTTTTTCTTCTAAAGCTTCTTTATAGGTTCGATATGAGTTTTTAACAAACTTTCTCATTTTGTCTGTTATTTTTACCCCGAAAAGCCCACCAGAAGTGTTTCTGATGGAATCATAGACGCGCCTTTGGGCGACTAAGGACTTTTCTAATAAATTTTCTACAAGAATATTTTTATTTACTGAAAAACTTGATTCAACGATTGCATTACCATGTGATAATAATAAAATAAATTTAATGACATCCCAAAGTTCAAGGTATTTAGAATTACAGCCCACCCAATTAGAACAAAAATGTATCCAATCTACAGTCGGAATAGTTGTATGACTGACAAGCTAGCAAAAACATATTGTTAGAGATTAACTCAGAATATTAATTTGGTTTCAAAAGACCCAGACTGGAGCAAGAAAAACGTTGCCAATACATTCCTCAGGGTCTCGGGCCTGAAAGTAACCCCTATACGTTATTAAAAATAGTAACTTTTCCTCATTTTTGTAGTAGGAGTTATACTACTGTCTCTGGTTGTACTACAAACATGGATTGGATTTCACAAAAATGGTACAACAACAACAATGAATTTACTCACTTATAAAATAATTAAATCAAATTTATAGTTATGTTAGGTTTGTGTGGTTATAAAAATCACGAAATATGCGTTTTAGCGTCTGGTAACAATTTGGTTACGAAATAGTCTTCGATCGTTACCACCCCTTTACCAAAGTCGTAACAACGTGGTGTAAGGTGTAACCTGGTTAACGCTAAAACCATAGAAAAATATATATAGGGGGCTAAAACTTGCCTAATTATATTTATTTCGCCCACGTGATCGTCAGATACCTGTTCGGATTAACTCCAATCCGAGCGATCTTATCAAAAGAATGCGCGATTTGACTTTAACTGCAATTGGTAGAAATATTAATCAACAAACTACTATATCTAGTTCTTCTCCTTCTATTTCTAGGTATAACGAGGGCAAACAAATGTACGTTTGTCTTGTAGCATCAGGTGGCTTTGCACCTTGCTTGGTTTTACGCCCCCCGTCTCCAGGCTTTAGGCCGCCCGAGGCGAGCAAGATTTGGCCGCCCTTTACAACAGACCAATAACTAAGGAGTCAATAATGACTTATCCGGCGAATAGGCGCTCGCGCGGTTTTTTAGCCTCTAGGTTCTGGTATAAGAACATGACCAGCAGGGTCTAAATTTTACATGGTAGATGGACCACGTGCGGGCTACTTGGAATTAAATCGGGGATGCCAAGTCTTGATTTTAAGGGGGTTTTGGAGGTCTATATGGAAATCGTATGATTTTTCGCGATTTCGGACTGAAAGGAAGCTCGGAGCGAAATTCTGCCCCGACTAAACTCTGCAGCAGCGTCGGGATTGGATGGTTAGTGGGTACACCCCATCCCCCGTTTCCCGAGTTTTCATCGACAAATGGGGGAAATCGCGAAACACGTCTTTTAACGCGTAGGTTTCGGTAGAAAAAAAGAAGAATTTAGAAGATTTAACCTTCATTTTGCCCCATAGGAACCGGAACCTACCTGGAACCTATCGGCTTCTTTTCCGATCGATTTAAAATTCGGCCGACAAAAAAGGTTCTTTACGAAAAATAGTATATTGTGTAACTAGGAGGAAAAGCAAAACATTTCTGGACGACTGTGATAGTTGCTGGACGAGGCGCAGTCGAGGCCAGCAACACAGGAGTCCAGGAATGTGCTTTTCCTACGAGTGACACATACTATTTTTTATCCGATCGAAATTAATTAGAATACGTACTTATATAAATAGAGCCAAATATTACTGTAAATAAAAACGGTGTTTTAAATTTAAACTCAACATAATATCAAGTTTTAAATCGAGCAAGCTTGAATTTTATTACGTAGCTACGGAAACTACAGCTAAATGTTACTTTTGATTGACGTCAGATCTGACAAACAAGGCGTTTGAATATGACAGAAATGTTACATTCCCGGCCTAGGACGGGAATGTTATATTCCCGGACTGTTATTTTCTATTCTTGTACAGTTATTGCATGTTGCCAAGCAACGAATACAATATACTGGAATCATGACTTTTGCGGTGAGAAAACACATCGGAAAGGTGTCGTTTTTCGTCCGATCGGATAAAAAAACAATATTCTTAGTTTTCGAGAAATCGGCGGTTTAAATTCGAGAACGGTCGTAGTTCCAAAACTACGAGTGATATACGAACAAAATACATGCCACCAAAAATGTGTATTTCGACAGCCTTTAGCCTGTATATGAGTCGTTGAACTGAAAAAATATACATACCTATTACCGTTTTTTTTCTAAAAAATGGGATTTTTTCAAAAATTATTTTTTTTAACGCCCTGTATATGCTTTTGAAATTTTTATTTTTACGATAATAACATGTAAATGGACCCCTTTAATTGTTTCCCTAATAAAAACGGATGTTTTTTTTCAAAAATTTTTTCGGAAAAATTCACCGAAAAAAAACCGAAATTTTCATTAAATCGGCTATAATTCAAAAACGGCAAGAGTTAGAGGTAAACTTTAAATGGGAAAAAGATGGGTCTCGTCGGATACTGTAATGTGCCGTATCCAGTTTGACTGTATATACGACGTTTTGTTTTTTTTCCAAATCGACCAAACGTGATTTTTATATTTTCTTCATTTGTGTAGTAACGGAAAGAGATATCTCAATCAGTGTTTGCGCAGTCTTAAGGTCGATCGAAAAGTTCCTATAAAGTTTTTCGATAGTTCAAATAAGGTAGATATTCGATAAAATGTATTTTTTGTCTCAAAATCTAGCATTTTTCTTTAGGCACGAAATAGGGTATTTCGTAAAGTGGCTTCCCACGGCCTGTCTTAGAACAGGCCAGACCCGCGCGGCGGACAAGCACAGGTAAGCACGGATCGGGCTTGGCCGCGCGTGAGGTCTTCCCATGGCCTGTATGAGCCTGTCCTTCAAGAGTTTGAAGATAGGGTTCCGTTTAAAAATGTCGCGTGAAACTCGGCATTTTGCTTTTCGATAGGTTGACTGGTTGACAGTAGGTTTAAAATAACCAAATATAGAATAGAATATACCTAGTATGTACTTATAGATACCTACATAATATGTAACATGAAAACATAACAATCATAACATTAAGAAACAACTAACAGGCGGCTTCTTAGTACTCCTAATTCTAGATAACATATTACAATAGCAATCTACAGCTCACTACAAAACAAGATCACGAGTCGGCCGGAACGAGTTTCGTTACTTTTCACCCTTGTCTATACGGTCTAGCGGAAAGGCTCAAAGCGGTTTCGTGCTCTATACGGTTCTGGGTTTCCGATTATGGCGTCCTGCGTTCGATTCCCGTCGGTGGTTTTTTTAAAAAAATATATTAAGGTTATATTTGTTTTTTTTCCTAAATTTGGGTTAGTTTTGGTTCATTGAGCCCTGGAGCGAGCGAAGCGAGCAGAGGGCCATGCGTGAAGTTAAGATTGACTTCGAAACTCGTTCGGGCCGATTCGTGACCTTGTTTTGTAGTGAGCTGTAGATGCTAGTACATGTTACAAAGGAAATTTATTCCTATGTAATGTAAAAAATAACATTTTGTTGTGTTAGAACTAAAAAATATAATCCATTGCTTTTTTTTAAATAGTATTTTTTGGCTTTTTGCCGAAGTTAGCATGGTATATTCTAAGCGCGTGCTTGTAAAATTCTCTACAGGTCTGGGTAAAATTAACTTTTATTTGTGACTTTTAATATGCTCAACTGTAAGCCTGTTTCTAGAGTCTGTCCATGCATTTTCGCAAAGCGAAAAAATGCGTTCAGTGGCCGCGTTGAATGCTGGAATGGACATTGGACGCGATAAATTGAAATATCATTAGAATATTTTTTAAATTTGTGCTGGAACTAAAAATTAAATTTCATTTTTCGATGGGCATTTTGTTTTGCGGCAAATTTGATTCTTGATTGAAAATCGGGACATTTGGCGTCCCGCTATAGGTCTTGGCAGAACGTATTAAAATGGAAAATGGCCCCAAAAATCAACCCTAATCACAGATAACAACAGACACCGACAGGTCGCGACAGATCAGGCCAGGCCGCGCCTTTGAAGTTACCGACTTGCGGCGGATCGGACGCGCAATCACGGATCTTTCCGGGCGACCTCGGACGGCACCCTTCCCACGGCGTGTTGGCCCGAGCTGGCGCGGTCCGGCCTGTGATACCACGGGCCGTGGGAAGCCACCAGTAGGGGGATGATCTTTTTTATTTCGAATATTATCGGGGGTTTTTTACCACACTCTATATGATTTTGGAAATTTTATTTGTACGTTGGTGAATGCAAGTGGACTCTTCTAATCGTTTCGGTAATAAAAACAGGGTAAAAATTTTGAAAAATATTTTTATAAAAAAATCCATTTTGAAGTGGGTACTTTAGAGAGAGGTATTTGGGGACGCGGAATTTGAATTTTTGGTCTAAAAAATCGCACTAGTTTGCTATACCAAAATATTTCGAAAATGTCTTGAAAAAAATTGTCGTTTTAACACCACTCTGTATGTGATTTAAAAAAATAATTTGTCCGTGAGTGACATGTACGTGGATCCCTCTAACCGTTTCTGTAATGAAAGCGAAAAAAAAAGTTGCAAAAATAATTTTCGAAAAAAAAAAATTTGATGTGGGTACTCTAAAGAGGGGTATTTGGGGACAAGGAGTTCGAGATTTTGGTCTAAAAAATCGCACGAGTTTGCTGTACCGAAATATTTCGAAAATAGGGGATTTTTTTGGGGAAAAATGTATGTTTAATACCCTATATATGATTTAAAAAATTATTTGTGCGTGGGTGACATTACGTGGATCTCTCTAACCGTTTCTCTAATGAAAGCAAAATAAATTTTTTTTCAAAAATAATTTTCGAAAAAAATTATTTTTGATGTGCGTACTCTAGAGAGGAGTATTTCGGGACGCGGAGGTAGAATTCTTGATCTAAAAAATCGCCCGAGTTTGTTGTACCGAAATATTTCGAAAATAGGGCATTTTTTGGGATAATTTGTGGTTTTAACACCTTGTATGTGATTTAAAAAATATATATTTGTACGTGGGTGACATATACGTGGGTCCCTCTTACCGTTTTTCTAATGAAAGCAAAAATAAAATAATTTTCCAAAAAAATTAATCTTGATGTGGGTACTCTAGAGAGGGGTATTTCGGTGCGCGGAGTTCGAATTTTTGGTCTGAAAAATCGCACGAGTACGTATATGTAACATGCGCTCGCTCCACGCTCAATATGTGCTACATGCTGTTCAGTAATCGATCAATCAATCGGGTTGCGTTTCGGCCACTTCTGTAAAAATTGTTCTGAATCGCTTTAGGGCGATGTCACCCCTCCCTAAAGATGTGCTAAGTCGCGATTTTTCATTAGCAGTTGCGATTGTTAATGCGATTTTTCATTCACTGCGAATTTAAACTGCTAATTCTAATTGGGAATAGACCGTTATGTTATATAGTGGAGTTTAATTTTTCAAGGAGTTGGTTATTACTGCATACAACGCGCGATGAGCTGCTTATAGTGCGAATGAAGCGTTTTACATATTCATTGCGAGAGTGTTTAGCGTGTTACATACAATCACATTAAAACTTTATAGAAAAAATGAAAACGGCCGCCCTTAAAAATCGGCCGCCTGAGGCGGCTGCCTCGCCGCCTCACCCCTGGAGACGGGGCTGGTTTAAAAGTTTAAATTAATTTTAATTGGACAATTTCATTTTCAAGTGACTTTTTCCAGATTATTCAGCAAAATTCCCTGACTTTTAGGCAAATTTAGTCTATTCCCTGACTTTTCCCTGCCACAATTTTAATTCCCTGACTTTTTCATGTTTTCCAGGTTTTCCAGGTCGCTGGGAACCCTGTCTAATTATAAGTTTGTAGTCTTCATCGATAGGCACCGTCTTTCTTCCTGAAGATGGTATAGGTGGTTTTACAGCTCCACTTTTTCGTTCACACCTTAATTTATATATCGACGTTTTTGAAACACCCGTCATTTGCGAACACATTTCCACCACAGTATCAACGCTATACAGAGGATTTTGATGTTTGAGGGCGTCATATACATTAAGAGTAATATTCTTTTCGTTAACAGAAAATGAACATTTGCTCGCTCGTTTCACTGGAGAGAAAACTGAATTAGCCATTTTAATTGAAACTATGAAATGAAACAAACACACTGTGTCTTCTTCGGAAGAACAAATATAACTGAAAAATTACAATTACTTAAGCTTTAGGGTATGCATACAAAAAATCGTCAAATTTCAATGTTTACAATAGTAATAAAAAAACCTAAGTGTGATAAATATAATGCTGGGAAAGTCCGAGTATTAGGACAGGTAAACGTTTAAAATATGTACGTATATGTACGTAATTATGTACGCCTATGTATCAGCCATCAGAAAATGATTTATTACTTCGCATCATTTCGAAATAGAGTATAGCGCATAGTTTCTTGAGGAATAATTTTTGTGACTATATTCCCTCTACTAAACAGTCCTGATGATGGAGCGAATACAAATCCCCATTCAAATCTGATAACGCAAATTTATAAAGGAGAAAGTGCGAATAAAAATATTTGAAATGAAGCCAGAAGCCAAATTGTCCAGTTCAATGCAACTTTCAGCAATCGAAAGCTTTTTCAAATTTTCCGGAATGTTAATTTTCCTGACTGGTGCATTTTCCTACAACTGACAAAAATCTTTCACTCTAAAAAACCTACCGAAAAATCCTAAAATTTCTCAGCTCTGTAGAAATTTTTAGTTAAATTTGGAAAACAAACGAAAATTTTGATTTATATAGCCATTCTCCAATTTTCCGATTAGGCGCCGAAAAATAGCATAAAATTCTTAATTTTCTAGACTTTCAAATGTATAAATCAAGGATGGATATGAGGGGATAGACAAATAGCCACGACTTTTCTCTAATTATTAACGACATGCACAAACAGGAGGAAAAAGCAATAAAAAAAACGAGACCCCCAAATACTAGTAATCTCGTACACGCATATTCACATTCGATACCATTAAATAGGCAGGTACCTATTGCTATATAATTAATATCATTTTTTATTACATGTTTATGTGCGGCTAATGAGATATTCCAAACACAAAAGGTATTATACCACTTTTTTGCTCTCAGTACGACGATATTCGTCAGTGTGATTGTCTTGAGTTTTTACACACTTAATTAATCCCTATTTAAGGTATCTAATTACGATTTAATGTAGTTCTAACAGAGTCAGTTGTGCCCTGCCAAATCCAAAATAATTGTGATGAATTTATTTTTTTATATTACTGGTCGAGTACCTACTCTCTAACCAATGGTTAAAATGTGTAAAAAATGATAGTTAGTCGTTTGAAATAAAATAGTTTAATTTAATGAATTTTACCTCCAGAATGTCTATTCCTGCGGCGGACGTGTCAAAACTATACAAGAACGACCCGGAACTCAAAAAGGGCGACGTCGGGGCATTGCAAGACTGGGCGTCGAAGCAACCCCATTTGCCTAAAATATCAGGTAAGTTATTAATAATGTGTATTCTGCATAATCGGAACTAATCCAGCCAATATTCGGGGCCATGATTAATTAACATTGCCACGAGGTTTTGAATGAATGACTTCATATATATACCTTATTACGTTACTCCCATGCAGGATTCCAGGCAAAAATTTTCTTGCCTGAAAAATTCCTCAAATTATTGGTAATTAGCACTTTTCACCTCGACTAAAAATCATTGGCTACCAGTTTGTCTCCGCAAACAGACGAGACGCAGCAAAGCATAAGCACCGCATATATATAAACTTTGGTATAAGACGAACATCCTGGACAGTACCCAGCTGATTAGCAAATTGTATATGCACATTTTTAATATATGCTTCTCGGGGTACTTTAGTTTAGCGTTTTGTATTCCTTTCCCTTGTTGACAGAAATTGTACCTTTTATTTTCCAGAACTGCAAGTAATAATTTTCCTGCAAAGTTGCTACTACAGTAACGAACTGGCCAAGACGACCATCGACAACTACTTCACGGTAAAAACCTTGTGCCCAGACATATTCGGAAACAGAAATCCAAAGGATTCGAGTGTACAAGCGGCCATGAATTGCACGTAAGTAAATATTTCAGTATAACATCAGAAATTACGTTTTCTTTAAAACTATAATATTGATATTACTTATATTACTTTCATTTAATCCACTTAAAGAAATGCAGTATAATATTAACAATGCCTGTATGGTCATCATCATTCGGGCTGTTTATTAGGTAACCGATATCAGGTTCTCCTGTGTGTCGAGCGGATTTCATCAAATTTAGAGAAGAGCACTTTAATTCATCAATAAGTATATCTTATAAATGATCTGATAGTTCGGTTTGAAAAGTACACAAGTCAAGGTCTCGACTAGAATACTCATTTGATATATACATCTATTCAGCCTTAGGCTGCAAGAATATTGGCTTACATTAAGATTGTTGTGTCTTCTGTCAACCCTATCGAAGATAATTGAAAAGCTTGTCAAATCCCGTGTTATGTCGTTCTTAACAACAAACAACATACTTAGCAAGGCTCAGTTTGGCTTCCAATGGGATATGGGCACGAATGATGCCATGTATAATTTCCTTCACCAGCTCTATTGTTAAATAAATGGGGGTGAAGCTTCCGCTGCGGTTTTTTGTGACTTATCGAAAGCTTTCGATTGCGTGAGTCATGAGGTTCTGCTTCGGAAGCTGCATTTTTATGGCTTCAGAGGCGTGACCTTGTCTTGGTTTTCCTCTTATTTGCGGGGGCGTTGTTAGAGGGTGTTTGTGGGTTCTAGCCACTCCACGTATGGATCGGTTGCGTTGGGAGTTCCGCAGGGCTCGGTCCTGGGTCCAATCCTGTTTCTCCTTTATGTAAACGACCTTGCTTCTCTTGATATTCAGGGGAGATTTACTATTTTCGCTGATGACACCACGCTGCTCTGGCACGGCATAGATAACAAATCTTTGCACATGACTCTGTCGGGAGACCTTCACAGGGTGAGGGATTGGTTTGATGCCAACCTCTTGTCGATGAATTTCCAGAAGACAAGGCTGGTTTGCTTTGGGTGTACCATGTAGGGTGTGGCCATGACTGGCACTGGAGGTACCTTCGTGAGAACTATTCTGGTTGCAAGTTTCTCGGTTAATTAATTGTAATTGATTTGTATTTTTTGCAACAATATATACCATAAAAGTTGCTTGGAAAGAACGCGACATCACTCGATAATCAACGATAATTTTATTTGGTGCTCCAAAGCATGTATAGAAAAAGCGACTACTCATGAACCAGATACAATCGAGACTCTGCGGGAGATAATACGTGACCTGAAAGACGAACTGGATCAGAAGAACCAGTACATAACAAGGCTGAAGCGAAGCTCCACATCATACCAAGAAGAAATCGCAAATGTAGAGAAAGCATACTTGGAAAAAATAGAATCCCAGAGAGGAAGGATCGAAACTATGACAGCTCACATTGACGAGCTCAAACGCCAGGTCAACTCAGACTCATCAATGGAAGCAGGAACACAAACAGACAATAAAATCTCCTCACCTAAAGGAACGCAAACTTGCCACCAGCTGCCAACTCGCAATGAGAAAGGGATACAAACAGTTGGAGAGAAAACTCAATTAGCAAATGTAACCACCCAAACCGACACCTTATATGCCACGCATGCTGAATCTCAAACTGACTCAGATTCTCATCAACCCACACACCCTGCCGTCCGCGAAAACAACCAACCAAACCTGAAAAACAGTGCCACCAATGATCAGAATCTTAGGAGGCGCCAACTGCTCATAATCGGCGAAGAATTCCACACAAGAGGCTTAAGCATGTTGCTTAAGAGCAATTCCAACAGTAGTTCTGACATCAACTGCCAGTACGTGCGAAATGTCACTGTTGAAGACATAATAAATAAATATTCTGACTTGCTTCTGAAACTTACGAAGGAAGACTATATCTTGCTTTGTACCGGAATTAAGGATGCTTCTCTCGGAAGAGTGATTGGCCGCCGCATCTGGTCAAAACTGATGGATATCTCCAATGTATCTAATTTAATCATAATAGGTCCTGCATATGCCTCAAAGAGACCAGTCCTCAACAACTTTATCTACCAACTTAACTCGAACATTCACAAGCACGTCCACAATGACACGAACAACTCAGTATTTCTGAGTATGGACAATTTCACAACTGAAGAGGAAAAAAATTCGTTCTGCACACCAACCCTAAACGCGAAGCTTAAAATTACCCGGTTTTTATGGAATGAAGTTATAGCTCCACTGAGCTCCACTAGCCCTAGGCAGCGGAGACACGTCAACGCATCAGTAAACCACGAGACAAGTTTTTAAATTTATTCAACGAATCTGAATCAGATCATCCTCCGATATTGGAATTAACGTCGTCACACCCAAGTTACAGAGCCCATAACAAAAACCTTAACTCGATTTACTATCAGAATGTTCGGGGAATGCGCACTAAAGCACCGCAATTTATGATCTCCGTTGGTAACAGCGATTATGATTGCATCATGCTTACGGAGACGTGGCTCTCCGGGGATCACTTTTCATCAGAGTTTTTCACTGAAAATTACTCAGTGTTTCGCTGCGATCGCGACTATGACCAACTGGACTGCAGCCGAGGCGGTGGCGTCCTTATCGCCATCAAGTCGGAGTACCACTCGAGAACAGTTTCCGCTTTCAAGAGCCTTGACTATGAGAGCGTTTGGGTAGAAACAAACTTTGGTAGCAGCAAGGAAATTCTTTGCTGTGTTTACTTCCCTCCTGGATCAGCCCTCGACGCTTATAGCCACTTTACAAACAGCTGTGAAAGCGTAGCCAGCAAATATAACAACGCCATTTTTTTCATCTTCGGCGGCTTGAACCTGCCTGGCGTGAGATGGCTCGAAGAAGAAGGCTATTTGACTCCGACGGGTATCCGTAATCCCATAGAGGAAGCTGTGATCGACTGTATGTACTTCTTGGAGCTTCAGCAACGCAACAATACTTCGAATGCACTGGGTAGAATATTGGACTTAGTATTTGTCAGCGATATAAGAGACTCGAAAATAACCAAAAGCGAATTTTCACTAGTACATTGTGACGAACACCATCCCTCTCTAGAATTCCTCTTTGATAGCCACACGTTGCAGTTTATAGACAATAAGATTAACATCACTTTGCACCAGTTTCCAATGGCTGATTACCGAAAAGTAAATCTCTTCCTGAACAACGCCGACTGGTCATTCGTTGATAGCCAGGAAGATACAGACCTTCTGGTGCGACAATTCTACGACATTCTGCAAGAAGCGATCGACACACACGTTCCAACCAAAATAGTAACGAGTGGCAAATTCCCAAAATGGTACTCTCCTGCTTTAAAAAAGATGATAGCTCATAAGAATAAACTATATCGAAGATACAAGAGCTCTGGAAGCGAGTGTGACTATCAGATATACTCAAGTGTTCGCCGGGAAACCAAGTTTCACATTGAGCTTTGTTATGCCTCGCACATCGCATCCGCAGAACATATGATTTCGGAAAATATAAAACACTTCTGGGGTTTTATAAACTCATTGAAAAAGGATTCTGGCATACCCAAAAGAATGCAAAACGATGGCAATTTCCTCGAAAGTCCTCAAGAAATAGCAAATGCCTTCGCCGCTCACTTCCAATCAAGTTATTCCGATCACACCGGGATTACTGTGGATCCTGAAATACACGAGAGTATTGTGCAGGGCAGCACGCTACTGCAGCATCAATTCACCATAGTCGAAGTTACATCGAAGCTCAAGGAGCTTGACTGCAGTAAAAACGCCGGCCCAGATGGAATTCCACCTATCTTTTTAAATCGTTGTTTGCAGTCGCTTGCTGCACCAATCTGAACCATCTTCCAAAAAACATTCAACAAAGGAGTTTTCCCAACTTTCTGGAAGCATTCCACCCTTTTTCCCATTTACAAGTCCGGCGATAGGACCGAAATCGGTAATTACAGATTTGTATCAATGCTATCCACGTTGCCGAAGATTTTGAAATCAATTCTGACAGATGAGATCTTCCGTACCTACAAAAACTATATAACCGAAAATCAGCACGGTTTTTTCCAGGGGCGTTCAGCAAATTCCAACCTAGCGGTGTATCAAAATTTCCTAGTTACCAGTCTGGAGATGGGAAAGCAAGTCGATGTTATATACACGGACATATCTAAGGCGTTCGATAGTGTTTGTCATGAGCTGCTTCTCATAAAGCTCTCAAAGATTGGAATTGGCTCTCACTACTTGAACTGGGTTGCAAGCTACCTATCGGATCGTCGGCAGCGTGTACTCATGGGCGGGGCTACATCTAAGGAGATCCAGGTGTTGTCGGGTGTGCCTCAGGGGTCCCACATTGGTCCAGTTCTGTTTTCCCCATTTGTCAACGACATCTCGTCATGTTTTGAAGAATCGGACTTTCTTATGTACGCCGACGACCTAAAATTTTATAATATTGCGGAAACATCGTCCACCGGACTCCAACAAGATCTGGAGCGCCTGGTTTTATGGTGCAAGAAGAACTGCCTAAAACTAAATGTCAAGAAATGTAAAAAAAAAGAGCTTTTACAAGGGGATGAATCAAATTGATCACAGTTACACCATCGATAGTGAGACTCTGGAATTGGTAACTGTCTTTAATGATCTAGGGGTGTTGTTTGACAAAGATCTGTCATTCACTTTACATGTGGATCAAATAGTTTCGAGAGGCTTGCGGCTGCTTGGATTTATAAAGAGGAACACTGCACTGATGACGGACAGCAGGGCAATTACGACACTTTACAACTCTCTAGTGCGCAGTATACTTGAATACTGCAGCACCATTTGGTCCCCGCAGTACCAGTGTCACATATCTAGGCTCGAAAGGGTGCAGAATAAATTTGTTAAATATTTATTGTATAAAAATCGTTTCCCCTATCGCGATTTCTCCTATGACACTAAACTCCTGCTCTGCGGTCTTAAATCGCTGCAAGCTAGACGAGAGAACCAGCTTCTGTTTTTTCTTCATAAACTGATCAACGGGAAGATTGATTGTGCCAATTTACTGAGACTCCTATACCTCAAGATACCAGCGAGAACTTTAAGACACCAACAACTGTTCCACCAACATTATCACCGAACCAACTACGGACAAAGAGCATTTGTGGATCGAATGGTTACAATGTACAACGACAAGTTTAACCACCTAGATATTTTTAACATAAGTCTCAACTCACTGAAGCGTATTGTGTCTTGAACTTTTTTTTATTCTTCTTCTTACACGTTTTATTATCGAATATGTATTGAATGTTAAGTGTTGCAAATGTTTTATATAATGTCCTACGATTAATTGTTTTTAACTCTTTTCGTACCATTTGGAGCTTTGCTCTGTGGTGTGCATGTAAGTACTAAATAAATAAATAAATTAATCAATAGAAAGTGGCCTTAAATATGAGGAACATATTACCAGTCTTACGAGCAGGATTTCGTCTGGTTTTTTTGCTATCAGGGGTCAGGGTGACTGTTCAGGAGCTTGGCCGAGGAGTTGGCAGGGCTGTATACTATTTATTTATTTATTTCTTTATTGCCATCAAAATTACAAAGAGTAAAAATAAGCAACGTTACAAAAAATACTAGTACCTAAACAGACCTTAAAATTGAAAATGTTTGCTATGCTTACTATGCCCTGATAGAAACGCGTCTTCGCTATGCCATAAGTTTTTGGGGTAATTCAAGCAACTACTTAATGCAAACACTATTTGTTCTCCAAAAACGCGCATATGGGGCCAAATTTCGGGATTCATGCCACTCCCTGTTTCCCATAATTACAGTCAGTATTGAAGAAATTGCCTGCCTCATTTTTAAACATCGGCACAAATCTAGTACGGAACATCCTAATGTCAAAAGAGCAATCTGAATCTTCCCATCCCTATATCCACTCTTACACAAAAATCAGTTTTTTGTGAAGGTATTAAAATATTTAATCACCTTCCACAAAACATCAAAGGGGCAACAACGGTGAGAGTGTTTAAACATCTTTTGAGGGGGTTCTTGGTTGACCGAGCCTATTATGCACTCTCTGAATTGTACAGTGATATATTTTAGCGATGAATATTATGTAAAAAGGATTATGTCTTGAATGCATTGTATGCATTTTTTTTTCTCTTTTGATAAGTCACGGTGACTCTGTATGTCCGCTTTGTCTTTTCTGTTGACATGTTTATGTAATAATTAGTATAGATTTTTATTTTGTTTCTTTTAGGTATTATTACTTTTAAGTAGGCTTTGTTTATAACAATTATTTTGTTCACAACAATAAAGCATATTTTGACTTTGACTTTGGACTTATGTGTGTCGGACAAATTGTTGCCTATATCTCCGGCTCTGTTCTCAGTAGATTGCACAAGTGCTAATTTAGTGATTCTAACGGAGATTAAAAGCTTAAAAGAAGGGGAAAATGGAGGCAGATTTGTTGCTGGACACGTTGGGCACTTCTCAGGTATTTTATGTTTTTGAGCTTCCTTAGGGCCACTTGTGTAAATTTACACCCTGAGCCAGAGCCGTAGCGGTCTTATTCAGAACGTCTACAACCGAGGTGGAGAAATAGGCAATAATTTGTCTGACAAGCTAAGATTGAAATTACAAAGAAGAAAGGTGGTTTTGTACGCAACTTCGAGGAACTAGCTTGTAATGATTTGTCCTGCTGTAATTTAAGGAGGTTTTTACACTGGCTTTCGATTTGTAAAATACAAACATCGGTAAACTTATGTCAATTTTAACCTACCGAGTAAAGCTGGATTTATAGTTTCCGTAAAGTAAGAAGTAACGATAAGCAGTAAGAAAAATAAACAAATGGCAAGTAACGTTGACATTCACAGTTTATCCGTAAGCAGTAAGCGATAAGCAGTAAAGCCCGTTTTACATGCTGCAAGAGTTTGTGCAAGACCATGCAAGACGCAAGAGATATTGCCCGAAGGCATGCACAGTTGAGACCCAGCTGATTCAAAGTCGCAAGTCTCTTGCACTTGCAACTTATCGCTTCTGCTCGATATATCTGCAAGTGCAAGTGCAACTCTGGGGGAAATTCTTACATTAAAGGATTATAAAGATACTAATAAAAGAAGCAACGCTTGGGACTCTTCTGAGGCAATTGCTTCTGCAATGTGTTCCACTGGTATGTAGGTAGGTAGAATGTTAATAATTTTTAAAGTTTTCTAAATTTATGGTATTTAGTAATTGAAGAGATTCACAAAATGTGGAGGGAGAGATACGGGAAGGAAAACATAATATTTACCATAAACCTTAATTTGACAAATGACCAAATAGGAAACAAATTCTTACGGAAACTATGAATCAAATGTGTGTTACTGCTTACGTTTTACTTCTTATCGATTACGGCTTACTTCTTACTTTACGGAAACTATAAATACAGCTTAACTTATTCTTATTTCCAATTAAGCTACAATTTAATAATTAAACAAACTACAAAATCCTAAAATTTAAATTCAAATCTGACACAAAACAAAACAAAAACAAACTGCAAATTGTGCAAATGTTAGGATTGTTAGGTTATTTACACGGTTCTTCTTCTTTTTATTTTGGTATGGTATGGTATGTTTATTCGGTCCCCTTTTCGGAGAACCAATGGCTTTGCGGGTCCTGTGTCCTGTTAATATTATAAACCCAACCAAATCAGTTTTTTCCAATTTTAATCCATAGCTTATGCTGTCTAGAATAGATTGAAAGTAAAATTTGCTTGGGAAACTTGACCTTATAATTTTTTTCCTCCTAATATTCACTACTTTCAATAGGATAACTATATTAAATTATAAGAATATTGACAGAATAATATATAACACGAAATGTTTGCAGTGTTGCCAAACTGAAATATATATCATAATCTATGTAACACCATAATTGTTAACAAATACAAAAAATCACAAGTAACCAAAACTAACCAAAATTCAAAACATCTCGATAAATGTTTGCTTTGCGCACTTTTTGAATTTTACCAATTTTTTTGTGTGACATGTAATACTATCTAATTAAGAGTGTTTTGTGACACGTTACATATTGCGCAGAGCAATTTTGACGGCAAACATTGAAAAACGTCACAAATGAGGCTGTTTAGTAATACATTTTAACGCGAAAACTCTCACAGCTAACCCAAACTAACGAAAACGAACCTAGACTAACCGAAACTAACCGAGACTCACCCTAATTAACCAAAGTAAAGAGACAAGCACGCTTGTCTCTTCACTATTTCAAACTAACCAAAACTAGCCCATACTCTCCAAAATTAACCCAGACTAACCAAAACTATCCCAATCTCACCCAAACTAACCGAGACTCACCCTAATTACCCAAAGTACGCGCGCTTGTCTCTACTATTTCAGACTAACCCAAACTAGCCCATACTCTCTAAAACTAACCCATACTAACCAAAACTAACCCAAAGTAACCAAAACTAACCGAGACTCACCCTAATTAACCAAAGTAAAGAGACGAGCGCGCTAGGCGCGCTTGTCTCTTTACTATTTCCAACTAACCCAGACTCACCAAAACTAGCCCATACTCTCCAAAACTAACCCAGACCAACCAAAAATAACCCAAACTCATCCAAACTAACCGAGACTCACCCTAATTAACCAAAGTACGCGCGCTTGTCTCTTCACTATTTCAAACTAACCCAAACTAGCCCATACTCTCGAAAACTAACCCATACTAACCAACACTAACCCAAACTAACCGAGACTCACCCTAATTAACTATACGCGCTTGTCTCTTCACTATTTCAAACTAACCCAGACTAACCAAAAGTAGCCCATAGTCTCCAAAACTAACCCAAACTAACCGAGCCTCACCCTAATTAACCAAAGTAAACAGACATGCGCTCTACGCTTAACTCAGACTAACCAAAACAATTACATTGACGAGGATCAGGCTTCCCACAGCGGCAAGACGCTAATGAGAATTAAAGAATAAATGTGGCAACACAGCTGTGTCTACAAACCTGCCCTGCGCCGTCTGCGCGATTTCAATAAAAACAAAACAATAAATTGAAAGTCGGCAGTGAAAAGTAATATCATATTTATAGCAGTTTTTTACAAGTTTTAATGATTTTTTATAAAAATATTGATTTTCCCGTGGTTAGTTAATTGTAAAAGTGTCCAATTTACGATAATCCTCCCAAAGAATATCAAAATAGCGTAAAGTGTGTGGGTTTATAATGTTAACAGTCACCTGCATAGAAAAATATATATAGGGGGATAGAATGCGATCTTCTCTCTTTAACGACTTGTGCGCGTGTGCCAGCCCCATCTATTGGGCTGGAAGCACAACATACCTTGGGGAATAGAATGCGATCTTCTCTCTTTATCGACTTGTGCGTATTTAAAAGGCTTTTCCCAATAGAGGGCGCTACGTGCAACTTGCGTTAGATTCCCGCCACTTTTTAAAATGTCTTAATTTTACTAAAATAAATAAAGGGGTATGGGAAAGTTATGAACAGATCCTCAACAATATTTGCAAACAAATAATATACTTATTTAAACAAATATGTTGTTATTTGAGGCAAATAAGATTGAGGATCAGCTGTAAATAAAAAATATATATTATACACAAATATTTTTAATCAGTTTACTCAAAAGAAAACTAGTATATTATGAAGTGTATAAGAGGGCCTTTAAAGCACGCGCGACATATTTCAAAACACGACGCGCAGTGGAGTGTTTTGTAAGTCGCAAGGGCTTTAAAGGCCTCTTATACAATCATATCCTATTTTTTTTTATTACGAATGCATCGTTTTTTCAATTTTTTTTTTACTTTTTTGAGTTACGTAGTTACTATTTAGAATAAAGCAATGTTGATTTTAAATATGTTCCTTCATTTTGACATATATAGTAATTTAAACAGCAGGTAAATATGTAGGTAAAAAAGGTAGATCAAATGTTTCTATAGCAACCTTTAAAAAAGTAGGCGCATCATAAACATCATTTTAAGCACGCTGCAGCGTGCGGATAATCGTTGATTATGATGCATGCGTAATAAAAAAACAACTTATATAAGGATGCTTATGTTATAATGTATTAAATTCACCGCCTAATAGCAGATACAATTTAAAAAGTATACTTCAGCGAGTAAGGTTATAAATATACAGTACATATTATGGGCATGCTAAATCAAAGATGAAACTTAGGTTTAATACATTTATAATGAAAATATATACGTGCAGTTTTAAACTACACATTTTTACTATTTTTTAAAAATATAGTAATGATCAGAAATTGCTTCGTTTAAACTTCAACAAGTTATCAATTTACGGATATTGTAGGGTGATTTTAAAAAAATAGTAAAAATTGTTACACTTCAGGTTTCTGGCTAAATTTAATAACAAGTGTTATGATTAAAAAAACTACTAATAACATGAGTAGCAAAATGTAGCTAGAAAAGTAAAACATATTTTTAAAGTAAATACTTACTTTATATGGGTTCATTCCCATATTTTTAAAATATAAAAAAAACATATATACACAAATATTTTATAATCAGTTTACTCAAAAGAAGACAATAAGTTATAGTAGCGAAGTCTATGTTATAATGTATTAAATTCGCCGCCCAGTAGCAAAGACAATTTAAAAAGTATACTTCAACAAGTAAAGTTAAAGGTATATAGTACATACGGGCATGCTAAATTAAAGATGAACTTTAGGTTTAATACATTATTTATAATGAAAAGAAAATGTGAACAGTTTTAGACTGCACATTTTTACTGTCCTTTAATAATATAGCAATGAACAGAAATTGCTTTGCTTAAACAACAGGTTATCAATAGTTGGATATTATAGGATAATTTTAAAAAATAATAGTAAAAATTGGTACACTTTAGGTCTGTAGCTAAATTGAATTACAAGTATTACGAATAGAAAAATTGTCGCTGGCTATACAACCAAACTAAAACAAGTCTTTATATAAACATTGAATAAGAATCTTTACTTTAATAGCATAGTTACACGAAAATAAAAAAAAATTTGGCGCCGAAGCCATAACACAAATATTTTATTTCTGTGAACTTCAAATTAAAAAACATAGCGAAACGAAAAAATATTAGCAAAAATAGGTTTTTTGGAAATCTAATAAACTTGGCCAGAAGATAAATAAAGAAGTGAGTCAGAAGGGAGAAGATAAAAAATAATTTTATCTTCTATCTTTAATCAGAAGAAAAAGCAAGTGCAAGCTTATAAACTAATTTTATTTCTTTGTGTGAGCTTCCTTTTTCGATTGTTTAAATACATTTTTTTGGCCTCGATAAAGATTTTTGGAGCGTTTTTAGATATTGGCCTTAGATCCAAGCCTTTGATTATCCTATTTAATTGATTAGAGTAATTAAAAAAAATTACTTTTATAAAATAAACTAAAATTTTATGTTTTAATTGTCCTTCATGGAAACAGTTTGTAAATATAATCCGACTTTTTAAAACATTTAAAGTATGATGAAATACTGCTGGTTTATACAAATCCCTATTAAAAATATATTTTGCGATGGATAAAACAAGTTTCATTTTTTCTAAAAACATCCTATTAACATATTTTAACCTATTCTTGTTAGGTGTATATTCCTTGAATTTTAAAAAGTCCTCTTCCTCATCTCCGCTTGGAATGGTATAAAAATTATTTCGGCAGTTGCAAGGTTGTTTGCCTACCTTCTTCAAAACATTCCCTAAAACGTATTTTAATACTTTTAATTCGACAGGCTTTTGGGAAGGAAGTAAGGTGTTTGGTACTTCCGAATAGGATATCGGTGAAATATCTTCCATCTCTTCTGGTAATCCCTAAAAAAATTTACAAAAATATATTACATTCTTAAAAATATTTACATAAATTTTTTTTTCATTTACTATAAAATACAAACCTGTGTTACGAGTCTTTGAAGAGTTAGAAACACTTCTGAATCGTCATCTTCACAATTTCCTCCCACAGAATGTTTAGACGTCAACCCATTGACCAGCAAACTCTTGTAAAATGCTATAAACTCTGTAGCAGTGGGATTAATATTCCTATGCCCTCTTTGTCGCATTTTGCCAAAGAAATTTTCTAAGGGATCTTGGTTGAATGTTCTGGGCATGATATGACTAAAGCCAGTATCTGTCAGAACTTGAAAAACCTTCTGGAAATTTTTCAAAGTTCTAATTAAATTCCTAAGACTAGGAGGAACAAAGTCCATGTTGTTTCTCCTGTAGCGGAAGGTTCTTAATATTCCTAAGGCATCCAACCAGAATTGTTTGTGGGGAGAACTCTTTGTAACACCGCTACGTAAATTTTTTCCTGGTGAAGGGTTAAATGAGCTACCATTCAGACTGTCAAAAAGCTTGTCCAAAAATTCCAACAAACTGGCAGTTTCAGCAGCACTTTTGTCCATGGTTAAAGTTTCATTTTCAGTCTCAACAGTTGTGCCTAAAAACACGTTTATATTGAAA
>MU193586.1:7311-22913 GCA_016904865.1 Pissodes strobi
TTTTCCCGTGGGTTCTTAACAGAATTACAACTTTGCTATTTTCAACTAATAATCTCTTTATTCACTACCACTGTATACAATTTAACACTCTACACTACTCTTATAACTTTACCACTAATATCTATTCAACACTCAATGATTAACTGAACTGAACTGAACTATCCGACTGACTAACATTGGCCTTAGGTCTGCTTATATATAATCTCCAATCCATCACGAATATTCGGGAAGTATTCCGAGGCCACTCTATATGATCTCGACGAGGCCATCGAGACAATTCCAGCGATCCTGAAACTTCGCGACCGGCCGGGCGATGAGTCATACAGACAGGGAAGCGAGCGGCACGGCGGCGGCTAGTTTTATAGGGTAGCACAAAAACGTTCGGATGGTTGTTAGGCTAGCCGTAACAATATGGAGACCACACAATGCAGCTGAACTCTAGATGAGATCTTACTAAAGAAACATAGGGAGTCTTCAGCGCCAGTACATTGCGAAAGTCTTTAGTGTTTCTCTTTATGAATCCCAACGTTTCTAAGGCTTTATTGCGGCAATGAGTAATGTGATCCACAAATTATAGTTTTGACTCAAAAATAACACCAAGATCACGCATACTATCCACTGAATCTATAGTTGAGTTATGAAGATGGTAAACATTCGCTACAGGGTTTTTTTCCCACTAAATTGAATGTATTTGCATTTTTTTATGTTTAACTTTAGGCAGTTATTATCACCCCAACCTTCAAACCTCCATAGGTCATCCCGCACCTTCACTACATCATCTTCGCTTTGGATTTCTTTAAATATTTTTAGATCATCTGCATATAGCAGAATATCACAGTACGAGAAGCAAAGAACAACATCATTAATAAAAACAACGAAAAGTAAAGGGCAAGGTGTCCCCCCTGAGGTGCTCCAGCAGATGGAAGAATCTCTTTTGAACGAGCAGCCCCTATCCTCACAACCTGCTTCCGACCCACCAGATAAGAATACAGCCACACCAGCACTGCGCCACCTATACCATAAGCAGAGAGTTTGTCGAATAAGAGTGCAAGATTCACCATGTCAAACGCCTTGGAGAAGTCCGTGTAAATTGAGTCAACAACAGCACCCCTCTCCAAGACACCAGAAATAGCGCGTTCATACACGGACAAGTTGGTTTTTACGCAATGTTTTATTACCTTGTAGATATTACGAAAAATGTGAAAACTCATAGCTGTTTATTGCTTGCAAATGGCTCAAAATAAGTTATCTACATAATTACATATTATGTACATAAGAATATAACCTTTCTTCTAAAATCTTAAAAAGAAACAGCCCAATTTAAAATAAACAAGCGTTATACCCAGATTTGCACGATTTTTCAATTTTTTGGTTGATTGGACCCCGTTGGCATAAATTGCCAATAACATACATAAAAATTTGATTTTTTCACAAAAATAAGTTTTGAAAATTCAACAAATAAAAATATTTTTCGAGACCGAGACCGAGAGTCTCGTTACCTTGGTCTCGGTCTTGGTCTCGGTCTCCATAGGTAAGTCTCGATCTCGGTCTCGATTCTAATTTTCAGGTCTCGGTCTAATGAATTTATATGCACTCGGTCTCGTTTTCGAGACCGAGACCGAGACAAGACCGAGACGGAGACCTTAGTCTCGCGAACCCCTAGAGCAAACTTTTTGTGGTATCTTTAGTCATTGGAAAAACAAGATTTAATGCTTTTTTATATAGTTTTTGGTTTAAAAGTTTATCTATTATTTGAGAGGTGTATCCATTGTTGACCAAATTTGTTTAATGATATTTAGCTCTTTTTCAAAATTATTATTATTTAATGGAACTGTAATTAATCTGTGTAACATACTGTGGAATGCCGCTAACTTACGCAGAATGGGATGACATGAGGAATTGTGTATAACTGTGTCTGTATGAGTTGGTTTATGAAAAACAGAGAAGACATGTAGGTTGTTTTCCCGAGATATAGTTAAATCGAGAAAATTTATGGATTTGTCAACTTCTTTCTCTATGGTAAATTATATATTCGGGTGTATGTTATTTATAAAATCAATGAATTGATTTAATTGTCAGTCAGTGTCTGTAAAGCAAGTTAAGAAATCGTCGACGTATCTGTCCCAGTAAAGAAATTGTTTAAATTTAGACTGTTTACTTATTAAGTTTTCTAGTGAGTCCATAAATATTTCGGCTAGTAATGGACTAAGGGGATTACCCATAATTTGTCCATCATTACTAGAATAAAGAGTTCCATCAAATTCAAAATAATTCTGTTCAAGACATATTTTCAATATTTCTAGAATTTCTTGTTTTATAATTATGTTGGTATTATTTACGGAAAGAAGTTTTTCAACTAGTTTAATCGTATCATGAATGGGTACACTAGGGAATAGATTAGTGACATTAAATGAAATTAATTTGGCATTAGTTGGTAGTTTTATGTTTTTTATTTTATTAATCAATTCATATGAGTTTATAATTTGAAATCTTGCTGAAAATTTAGTGTGCTTATTGAGAATTTCAATGAGTTTTTTAGATAATTTGTAAGAAGGTGCTGAAAAAAAGGATACCACTGGTCTAATAGGGTAACCGTTCTTATGTAATTTAATAAGAGAATAGAGTTTAGAAGATTGTGGGTTCATTAACGTGAGTCTGTTGATGTTTATCTATCATTAAATAAACTTTTACAATTTTGTATTACAAGTTTTACGTTTTTAAGAAACATATCAGTAGGGTCTTTATCTAATATTTTATATTTGGTAGGATTTAAGAAGTCTAATGTTTTTTGAATGTAATCTTTTTGAGAAATAGCTACTACCGTATTGTCTTTATCTGCTTTAGTAAAAATTATATTTTCTTGAATAGACCTGTCAATTATTGATTTTATTGTTTGTTTCTCTGGTTGAAAATGAGATGATTTTAAAAATTATTTTTTAATAATTTTTGATGCATCGTATTTGATATTAGTTAAAGACGGGGAAATACTGTTAATCGCTAATTCTGTCTCTACACCTAATATTTCATAGTTTCTAGAAGAGAAATTGCTAGGACTATGGTTATGTTTAAAACCTTTTTTTATTAATTCAATTTCTTTATCATGAAAATCAGTAGAACTTAAATTTGTAAATCTATTAAAAAACTTGTGGTCAGAAAATTTTTGTTCAGCCGATTTAGTCTTAAAAGGTTGAGAATTCTGAATTAGATGATTTATTTTCTTTTTTTGTGTTTGAAATTTTTTCTGAATTATTATTCCTACTTTTTCCCTAATATTACAATCTAAAGTTGTGAATTCAATATTATGTAATTTATGTAACAGTTCTGTGTGAATAACTTTTTGGTAGATTTTGAAAATACCTCTTTTTCTATATTGACTTTTCATCTCTTCTTGTAGCCATTTCTTCAAACCTGCGTGTGATCCTCTCTTTGCTGCTTCACTGTTGTTGTTAGTTTTCAATTTCATGTATTTAGGAAACACTTTTTTCTATTTACATATATCAAAGAACCATATATTTTGAGTACTAATCGCGCACTTCAACATTAACTTGAAATACCAGATGGCAAGGAAACTTATAGAAGCTTCTTTTAACAATTTAATTGAATTTGCCGATACTTGGTGGAACTCCAGATATATAAGATATAAACAAGTAAAACACAATTTTACTTAAAATTCCACTATAATTGCAACTCGAATTAACTAATTGTCATTCGACATGTTTCACTACACAGTAGCTTTATCAAGAATGAATGGCAGTATTACAAAATGTTGTTGTCGCCCTATCGGTTCTACAGACTTGGTTTTTCTTTATTTTTATGCAAGCAATAATTTGGGAAAATATGAATTTTTAAAGAAGTAGTACGGTTTTGTACAGGGTGGCCAAATAGGCGTGCAAAGTACTGTATCTCGGAAACTACTTGTAGGGACTTGCGGTAAAAAATTTTATAACTAAAGTAGCCAAAAAAAATTCTAGAAATTATTTTCATGTTTCGCAGATGGCCGATAGGGGCCGTAACCGCCATCTTGAATTGAAAAAGGTGGTGTTTTTCGGAATTTTGCCTTATTAAGATAACAAAAAAATACAAGCATTTTCAAGCTGAGATAAATTCGAGTTTTTGTTGTTAAACACTTTTTGCCCTATCTCCAAAAATAAACTGGTGGGGGTGTTCAAATGTTTTTGTAAATAAACATCTGTAACTTCAAAACGGCTGAACGGATTTCAACCGACTTGGTGTCGTTGAGAAGAGCTTTTCTTGGGCAACAAACCTACCTTATTTGTGGTGATTGTAATTTGCTATGTCGCCACTAGAGGGCATTTTTCGATATTACGACAGAAATTGCGAAGTTTCTAAAAAAAATTAAATCTGTTGGTACTAGTGTTTTTTTATGAAAAAAAAGCAAAATGATACCCAACCAAGCCAGTGAAAACCGCGCCTCGATATCTTGTTCCTAACCTAAAATATCGCCAAAAGAAAATTTTACTATAAAATCAGTTTTTTATTTTTTTTCCAAGTTTGTTGGTTGTTTTTTATAGGTAACTTAAATTTCTATTTCAAAACTAGGAACCGAAAAAAATATAAACAGCTTGAATCGCCATCAATATAGCAATTTTAGGTTGTAACTTTTAATAAAAAAGACACCATTTATGCTTAGGCGCATATTAACTATAATATAGGTACGAGTAGGTACGTATATAATAAGTAGCAGGCCATGGAAGATTAAAGAAATGTCTAATAACAATATTAGAAAGAAACTTCAAATGTAACTGTAAAAATAGTTATTTGTTTTACTAGGCAGCAAATAGTAGATTGACTGCCGCGGCTGATAGGAATTCAGCTACGGCAGTCAATCTACTTTGCTGCCGAGTTGAACATATATTTTTTCTCCGATTGTTTATAATGATATATGTATATTGTATATTTGCAAATTATTACAATTCCCACAATCTTTTTATTTTTCCTGTAGTGATAAATTAAAACAGAATTTCATAGAAATTGTTGGAACGGTTGGTTGCTATGGAAATGTATATGTCCATAATAATTATAGTTTGACAACTTATGTCAAACGTTTTATTCCCATGGAGACTACTCATTTTGCTGCCTAGACAGGAAAAGTAACACTTTGCTGATTGATATGTGTGTCTGCAAAATTAATATTTGCTGTCAATCGGAGAAAATAGTTATTTGTTTTACTAGGCAGCAAAGTAGTAGATTGACTGCCGCTGCTGATAGTTCATAGCCGAGCGTAGCGAGGCTAGGAATTCAGCTAAGGCAGTCAATCTACTTTGCTGCCGAGTTGAACATATAATTTTTTCTCCGATTGTTTATAATGATATATGTATATTGTATATTTGCAAATTATTACAATTCCCACAATCTTTTTATTTTTCCTGTAGTGATAAATTAAGACAAAATTTGATAGAAATCGCAATTGTTGGAACGGTTGGTTGCTATGGAAATGTATATGTCCATAATAATTATAGTTTGACAACTTATGTCAGACGTTTTATTCCCATGGAGACTAATCACTTTGCTGCCTAGGCAGCAAAGTACTTACTTTGCTGCCTGGACAGAAAAAGTAATACTTTGCTGATTGATATGGGTCTGCAAAATTAATATTTGCTGTCAATCGGAGAAAAAAGAGTTTTTCTTGGGCAACAAAACCTACTTTATTTGTGGTGATTGTAATTTGCTATGTCGCCACTAGAAGGCATTTTTGGATATTACGACAGAAATTGCGAAATTCCTAAAAAAAATTAAATCAATTAATCAATATCTTGTTCCCAACCTAAAATAACGGCAGAAGAAAATTTTACTAGAAAATCAGTGGGTTTCGAATTCGATAACTTTTTTGAAAACGGACCTTCATATTTTTACGAAATTTTCTTTTTTATGTAAGTCGTGGCCCTGACAAAAGTTTTTTAATGCCTCCTTAAATGCTCAAATTGCTGTCCATCACATTCTATGCATTGATGGAGCCTCTCTTGCGTGGAAAAAACTGCAGCTTCAATTTCGGCTCATGGTAGGTTGCAAATTGCATTTCGAATCCTGTATTCCATGTCTTGCCTTGTTGTAGTTTGAGTTTGAAATACGTTGTCCTTTAACCGGCCCCATAAATAGCAATCTAAACAGGTTAAGTCTTGGGATCTGGGTGGCCATGGAAATAGACTTCCTCTTCCAATCCATCGCTCTTTAAATACTGCGTTTAGATGCTCTCGCACATTTATAGCTAAATTTGCTGGACAACCGTCTAATTGCAAGAACAAATTTTGCCGTATTTCCAGTGGCACATTTTCTAACAAAATCGGTAATTGGGTGACCAAAAAAATCTAGAAACACGTTACCATTTAGTGGTGGATCGAAGAAATATGGTCCAATAATGTTACCTCCCAGAATGCCATACCACACATTGAGACTCCAACGTCCTTGATCTTGATCCATGGCCTTATACTTATTATATACCTACTTACTCGTACCACCGAATATTAACTAATGATAAGAAGATTCACTCTCGGCGGCGGCACGTCAACGGTATGCCTCCTTCCCCGCGCGAAAACTAGCATGATACTGGCATGCGACCTTTGGACCCGGCGCACACTGGTCGAATTTCTAGGAAAGCTGGCCATAATAAGGTTTACCAGAAATAAGACATAAATGTTATTAAGTATTACACGTTTAATATATCGTGTTTTAGACAAATAATTGTTGGATTTTTGGCTCATTATCTATATTTATATATAGGGTGTATCAATTATCACTAACCATAAAAATCATGTATAAAAATCATTTGTATGTTCTTAAACCGTTTTAAAAATGATTTTGAATTAAGGGCTCCTTCGTTGTAAAAAAGGGTTTTAAATTTTTAATTCGATGATCCAAATTTTGTTTTTGCAACGGTTAATTCACGAGCAAGATGAATGTTAAGTGGGCGACAGAAACGCGTTGATGAGGGCCTGCAATTTTGCCATACAAGTATTTCAGAGTTATCGCTATTTTTGAAAATTAATCTAATAGGAACCAAACTAGTAAAACACATGGAAGCATCAGTGCAGCTGTTGTTCAAAAACACTTGCTTATATTCTGACTCTCCCAAGGTACCTAATATCAAAGCCATATTTACAAATTAAAACTAAATTATAAATTTTATCTGCTGATTCAGCCAAAGTATTTATTACCTCTTTTTATAATAACATCAGTCTTGCATCAGCAATAATGATTCTACCGAAATTTCAGGTTCAGTTTCACTTACTAAAATATTATGGGATTAGGGGTGAGCGAAAATAATCGATTATTCGATTCACTTTCAAGAAATTACCGATTAATCGACTTATAGATTAACATTTCAGAAAATATCGATTAATCGATTATTTCGATTAATCGATTATTCAGTTATTTGCTAAAATATTAAGCGTTTAATCGATTATTCAATTTCTTGCCCACCCATACCGACGACTTTAAAACAGATATAATTTTTAAAATTCCAATTTAATAATGCGTTGCGTTAAGGGTAATTTAAGAGACATAACACCATTTTGAAAATACTTACAGTACAACATATAAAGCAAAAAACAGAGAAACATAAATGCTCAAATAAGACAGCAGCAGGGAAAACTGCGCACGTTACAAATTTAGCCAATAAGGGATTCTCATTTCGACGCGCCATATTCTGGTAATCTGGCTTCAGTTGTTGCACAATTAGGTATAACACCAACACATAACCTCAACGGAGTGTTAGCACGTTAGCAGTATAGTACAGTCTTTACCTTTTTATTATGTATTTGGTCCAAACTATATGATAAGAAGGATCATTCTCCGCGACGGCATCGGCATGTCAACGGTGTGTCCTTCCCCGCGCGAAAACTAGCAGAATATCGGCAGGCCATGATACAAACAAAACAATCATGTTGGCAGGCGACCTTTGACGCGGCGGCCATAGACCAGCTCATCCTTTTGTCAGAATATTTGTATTCGGAAATATGGTGAAATCATTAACACAAAATCAAAATCTCTTAGTTATTACAAACCTTGAGTATTGTTATCAATAAGAAGTAATTAAAAACGTTAATAGATTCTTGAAACAGCCAGTTGAATACAAACTTTATCAAAATATTTATTTGGTGATAATAATAAAAAACCATAACGTAAGTTTGACAGGGCGCTGCAAACAATTCAAAAGATATCAATTGTGTTTTTCCAAAGCAAACTAGAGTACTAGAGTGCTATAAATAATTTCGTCATAAATTTGATTAAATATACCGCAAACGAAAATAGCGTTTATGGCCAGCTTTTATTTAAATTCAACCTGTGTGCGGCAGAGTTCGCCGATCGTTACCAGGCAACGAAGAAAATAAACGACGATTCCTTTGTAGCGCTCGCTGAACACGCACATCAAAGTTGCCGCCGTTGAGTGGGCCTTCTTATCGTTAGTTAATATTCGGTGCTCGTACCTATATTATAGTTAATATGCGCCTAAGCATAAATTGTACCTTTTTTATTAAAAGTTACAACCTAAAATTGCTATATTGATGACGGTTCAAGCTGTTTATATTTTTTATGGTTTCTAGTTTTATGGCAGTCTAGTTACCCATAAAAAACAACCAACAAACTTTGGAGAAAAAATTTTTAAAAACGGATTTTATGGTAAAATTTTCTTTTGCCGATATTTTAGGTTAGGAATAAGATATCGAGGCGCGGTTTCCAATAGCTTGTTTGGGCATCATTTTGCTATTTTTTCATGAAAAAAAAACTAGTAACAATAGATTTAATTTTTTTTACAAATTTCGGAATTTCTGTCGTAATGTCGAAAAATGCCCTCTAGTGGCGACATAGCAAATTACAATCACCACAAATAAGGTAGGTTGTGTTGCCCAAGAAAAGCTCTTTTCAACGACACCAAGTCGGTTGAAATCCGTTCAGCCGTTTTGAAGTTACAGATGTTTATTTACAAAAACATTTGAACACCCCCCACCAGTTTATTTTTGGAGATAGGGCAAAAAGTGTTTAACAAAAAAAACTCGAATTTATCTCAGCTTGAAAATGCTTGTATTTT
This sequence comes from Pissodes strobi, assembly GCA_016904865.1. Taxonomy (NCBI): domain Eukaryota; kingdom Metazoa; phylum Arthropoda; class Insecta; order Coleoptera; family Curculionidae; genus Pissodes; species Pissodes strobi. The sequence continues at coordinate 16,358 of MU193586.1, forward strand.
TTTGTTATCTTAATAAGGCAAAATTCCGAAAACCACCACTTTTTTAAATTCAAGATGGCGGTTACGCCCCCTAGCGGCCATCTGCGAAAGCTGAAAATAATTTCCAGAATTTTTTTTTGGCTACTTTAGTTATAAAATTTTTTACCGCAAGTCTACAATAAATAGTTTCCGAGATAAAGTATCTTGCACGCTTATTTGGCCTATAGAAAACATAAAATAAGCTGTAAGCACCTGATAATTTCAGGATTTATTAAGTCGTTTCTGCTCTATTGAATAGTGAAAACCGCAGTTTTCTATCGTACTTGGTTATATTTTTAGATCGTGACTTTTGAGGATCTGCAGTTTTGAACTTTTTTTTTCGCGACATTTTTGTGAAAAACTGGAAATCCAGATTGACTAGAGCAATACTCATTACTTTTTCGTCATCTACGCTAGAATGTTAGTTAGTCAACACATTTTTAGTGACCTGGGATAGGACGGGTAACAAATATTGACATATTATTTACTTGAAATTTTATTGTAACTCACAGTTAAATAACACTAGATAACCGTCGTACCCGTTTGGGACATAAATGACCGCACTGTTGTCTTATGTAGATGCAAAAGATGTTTCTTGAGATTGGACGTTCCTCCATAATTCTTGTAGTTCTTTCCACAAAGTTTACAATTGGAAACTTCCGATGAAATCTTCGAAAAGAAAATCCACACATCGCTTCTCCTTTTCCCAGACGGTCGTCGAAATACTAAAATATGTAAATTATTATATGTTCATGGTAATCTTAGTTGCTATGTTGATATTTAAAGGTTTTTATTCGTAACTAAATAAAACCATCAACCTTCAAGTGATTAAACTCGAATCTAATGAATAACAAAACTAGAAAATATTTTTAATAAAAAATACAGATGCTCTCGAATATATTTTTAAGGTATATTCACAATATTAAAAACTTTCGACTTCAGGCTAGCGACCTCTTTCCAAAATGTAGGGGGATGATTGTGTTTTAAATTTTTCACGTAAATATTATTTCCGGCCGATTTCACTCTTACTCTGCATTTATTATACTCTTGCTTGCAAATCCAAAGGGTCCTACTTGAATTTGATTCCGCCGCCAGCATTCTAAATTCGTAATTTTCCATAATAATCTTCGGATATTTTCGTCCTAGGGTGAAGTAAATTACAACTGGAAAGAAAATGATTTGGTTGTCATGCCAGGTACTGAATGTACAGATTAGGATATTATGGAGTTGTGAACAATTAAGTAAAAATGTTTTCGCCATAATACCTAGATTCTTATCCACTATCCTATCGGAGATATTGGGACAACAGATACTATTCAAGAAATATGGTACAAATCTGGGAAATAAATCGCAATGATATTTTTTTGTCTCTGTATTTTTACCGAACAGAACCTCAAACGAAAAGACATGCGCATTATAATTATCTAATAAAATGTAAGTAAATTCATTAAGTGGTATTTCCGCTATAATTTGGGAAAATTTGTGCACGAGTGAAATATTCGAGCAAAAATACTAAATATCTAAGCTTTAAGCGTTACATGCGTTTGTGTAGAATGCTTTGGGCGTTACATGCGTAAACAACTATCCAGGAAAAAGGGTTCTGAACGCGTAAAAGAAGTTTTCACTTCAAAAAGATAATAAAACGGATTATGATAACTACAGAATAATTATTAGATCTTCGTTAAAAGTAATATTTGTTCTTTGCAAATCAACATGCCTATTTAGGGAACCATTCGTTTGACACTGCTGTATTTCGGTTTACAGATACCATAACTAATAATATAGAAACGCAAGAGATCTTGCCTGTGTAATCTTTTTAGACCTCTCATGTGCTTTCGACTAAGTGTGAAATGAAGTGCTTGACTAGTGATCTTCATGCCTATTCAATAGGTATACGAAATCATAGGGTACGATGGGATAGAGACCATTATGATTAAGCATGCTCAGTCCACTTCAGTTTATCACATTTATTAATGGTAATTCTTCACGAAACTGATCAAGCAAATTTAACTTTGCTGATGACACGAATTTTGTAGTCGCAAGTAAATCTGCTGAATATATTGCTTCTCTGTATGTCTTATTCATTATTTTTAAAATCTACTCTGCGTGCTACTTGCTATTTAGTTCCACACTTATGCCCCATTAGAACAGCTGTTGGTTGTGCACAGTTGGGAAAGAGAAATTAAACACCTTTACGTGATTTTGCAAAAATATTTAATTGTCTAAACATCATCCGTATATTCAACTTTAACAATTTGCGATTTAAGATTATCAAGAGTCCCCTTGTAGGTCGGAGAATGATTATGTGCTACATTCTTTACAAAAATTTTATTAACAGATGACTGTAACTTTACCTTACACTTGTGTATATCTTGGGTGCATATCCAGAGAGTCTTATCAGACGAGCTTTCAATCGGTCTCATTCTAAATTCATATTTATCCAATATTAGTCTGGGGTGTTTCCTACCAAAACAAAAAAATATTGTACCTGAAATATAAGGAATATTTATATAAAAGGTACGATTACTTTTAGCTATTCTGGAATTATTGGCGTTCATTTAACTAATGAACAATCTCGCGACCAATAATACTTAATTCAAAGATTATTCTGCTAATATTTATGCCCTTGGGCCAGAGCAATTAGGTTTATGTTTAATCATAAGATTAAACGAACTTACCTAAGTGAAGTTTAATCTTGATTATAGGAAGGTCTCGTCGAAGTAAATAAATCTCTTGTAGTACCCATGCATACACCACTATATTCAAAGCAAACCAAATCCCCCTGGTCCTCCGCGTGCCATTTACCTCCCCATTGATTCATCAGTCTTCTTCAAAGCTAACTGCCATCTTGTTGCAAATCAAAGGGAAGAAAATAAGATGGGTAGGGTAGGGTTCTATTTACGTCGACGGGACCTTCCTATAATCAAGATCAAACTTCACTTAGGTAAGTTCGTTTAATCTTAAGATTATAGACGGTCTCGTCTTCGTAAATAAATCTCTTGTAGATCTTTAAAGAAATTTGCAACAACCCACTACTAAGCTTATTATTTATTACAAAACCTGAATACAAGAAAAAAATTCCAAACAGAAAAACATACATTCTAAGTACAACAAAAAAAAAAATATTAATGATATATTTAAACGTAATATTAAGTAGGTAAAACTAAGAGCCAAAAACCGCCTTAGCGAAGGTGCTATCAGGCGCCAACGGTCTGTTGTAAAACATAGCGAAAGTTCTAGACCTTTCGGTACAACCCGCGGCCAATCTAATGGTGTCAAAACTAACACCTTGTCTAGCCGCCGTAGAGGTAGCTGCGTGCCGCGTGCTATGGGCAGAGAAGGTGCTCGTATCTACACCACAGGATTTTAAGATACATCTTAGTCACCTACCAATTGTCTGCTTCGTAGCCCTATGATACGGTTTTTTAAAAGTTACAAATAAATACTGACAACTGCCTCTCAAGGAACGGGTCCTTTCTAAATATGCAATCAGCGACCTAGATACACAAACTTTGGGATCTTCATAAAAAAATGGAATAACTAGCATAGGTTGAGGTCTGTTAATGGAGGATGTTTTCAAACGATTAGGTATCTTGATCTCAATCTTTCCATCTTTTTGTTCTATATTTAAGATCTCAATATTATATAAAGTCTGAATGCGCTGACCAGTAGCTAAAGCCAACAAGATAGCACATTTCTGTGAAAGCAGTTCTAAGGAAACGGAGTCGTTGTCTAAGGTACAGACATACTGCAAAACCTTCGAAGGATCTCAAGAATTTTGGTATTTAGGTCGCGCAGTTCTTAGGCCGAAAACTCCTTTAAAAAACCGTTTAATACGAAAATCCTGCGCCAGATCCGGACCAGCAAATGTTCCGACAAGAATTCTAAAACGATCTCTACCTTTACTGAAAAGGGGTCCAATCCCTTCGAACAACAGAACTCCCACCAAGCCCTTAGGCCAGATGAATATTGTTTAAGAGTTGCGTCTGTAACGGAAGCAACACAGATTTCCAGAGATTGCGCCGGAACTTTTCCTAAACGCAGCGCTTCCATGACAACTTCCCGACCACCAGGGAAAGGTCTTTGGATAACGGGTGGGGAATCCCGTTAAAAGAAAGTAAGTCGTTAGCCGGCCTAAAGACTAATGGTTTATCAATCAATAAGGACAAAAATAAAGGATACCAAGGTTGAGAGATCCAGAGAGGTGCAACAACAATACCCTCCGCCTTGTCATTAATAATTTTTTGCAAAACCCTTAACAGCAAAGAAAAGGGTGGAAACGCATAAAAATTCAAACTCCGCCAGTCGATAGTAAAGGCATCAACTGAGAAAGCCTCCGGATCTCTCAGCCAAGAAACAAATTTTCTACATTTCTTGTTAATCCTGCTAGCAAAAAGATCAACAGACGGAAACCCAAAAGTCTCCGTAATTTTCTGAAATGCTTTATCGGAGAGGCTCCACTCCGTATCTATTTTAAGCTGACGAAAGGCGATATCAGCCTCGACGTTATTAATCGAAGGAATATAAGCCGCCCGAATAAATATATTTCTACCTTCGCACCATTGCCAAATCTGCCTTGCAAGGCTATTCAAAGTAGGATATTGGATACTACCCATGCGATTTATGTACGACAAGGCTGTTGTGTTATCCACCCTACATAAAATATTGCAATCACTAAGGTGATTGCATAACATTTTAGCCCATAATAAATCGCCAACAGTTCCAGATAATTAATGTGACAATTCGCTTCGGCCTCCGACCATAAGCCATGACTGCTTACCCGGTCCTTCTGATAAAAATCCCATCCAGTCAAAGAAGCATCGGAAAATATCTCCAAACAAAAGGATTCAACACGAATAGAATTGGTTGCATCAGGTAGGTGCTCCATCAACCATCTCAATTCACTAAAGACGGAATTAGGTAAAACTATAACTGAATTATAGCTGCCCTTGGACTTATTAAGGGCTAAAAACTTTGCTCGCTCCAAAACCTTTGTATAAAGAAACCCATATTTAATTCCCGGACAAACCGCAACTAACTTTCCTACAAGCTGAGAAAACTCTCTTATAGTACAAGACTCCTTACGTAAGAATTTTTGTACACAGTCCAATAAATATTGGCGTTTCCTATCCGTAGGGTATAAAGACATAGTACAAGAGTTATAGGAAAACCCTAAATAAGTACATTTCTGAGAAGGCGCTAAACTACATTTTTTATAAATAAGTAAAAAACCAAAATGCTCGAGCAGACAAATAGTAATCTTAACATTATTTGAGCACTCCTCAAACGTATCACCTAGTAATAAAAGGTCATCCAAATAAATTACAGAAATATAAACCTTTCCTCGCAATGCTGATATGACTGGTTTCATTAATTTAGTAAAAGCGTATAGGGCCGAACTAAGACCAAACGGCATAGAATTATATTGATACAGCAAACCCTCAAAATAGAACCTTAAATATTTTTATGGCTTTCCTTAATAGGAATAAGCAGGTAAGCATCTTTCAGCTCAACTGTTGCCATAAAACAGTCGCGCTTCACCAAATTGGCAGCAGTTTTCCTGTCTTCAATTTTAAAATGTTTAGTAACTACATAATTATTAAATTTCTTTAAATTTAAAACAAGTCTATATGATCCATCCGATTTTGGCACCAAGAAAACATTCGATACATATTGGCCTGGGCATTCGGATGTGCGACTAATAGCACCCGATAACAAAAGATTATCTATGCAATTCCTAATCAAGAGTCTTTCAGTGGAAGACCAACGGGGTTCCATACACACAACCTCTTGCTTTGGGGCTCCAACCAAGGGGATTGCATAGCCTGATAGCCAGTTAGTATAACGTTGCCACCTACTTACAAAAAATTTCAAAGGCAAGAAGGCGGCCTGCATCACTGAAAGCCTGTATATAATATTTGTCCCCCTCCTCACCTTTTTGATAAAGGCCTGAGAGAACCTTTCCTATGGCCGCAACCCCTGCACCCACTTGTTTTTGCAGGTTAGCTAAACGCGTATCCCTTATTTCGTTAGACTCGGACAATGCTCCTCTAATATGAAGATTAAGGTTGGGAGGTATAATATTTTTGCAGTTTTCAGGTGGGGCATACTTTTGTACCACCTCTGCCCGCTTCCCCGGGTCCAAACCTTTCCTTAAAATAGTATCCCAACGAGTAGCAATGTCATTATGAAGCGGCGTTGCAAATGGTGTCGGGACAGCACCCTCGTCTCCTAAAAGGGATTGCAAACCCACATTCTGTGGAGCTCGGACGTCACTGTCCTGCTCCATGTCCACTATGATTGGCTGCAAATCGTGCCCCGGCAAGACATGCTCGCCTGAAAAGAAATAAATCATATTCAGGGACCTGTAGAAATGAACCTCCTATTTCTTCTAAAATCTAATCAGAATTAAGGCGTCTCGCGTTCGATAAGGAAATCACTATCCCTATCGAACACTACTACCGCACTTGGTAACATATAGAAAGCGTAGCGCCATATGCGATAAAGAAATCACTATCAATATTCCTGCCCCGTCACT
>JAEQML010063636.1:0-22912 GCA_016904865.1 Pissodes strobi
CACTTCGATTTTTTTCCGAGTAACGGGTCGCTAGCCCATTGCCCCAACCCCCAACCAGGAGGACCAGTGGCCTTTCTGTTATGATGCCCAGCCTTAGCCGAGACGCTCCGGTTTTGTGGCGCCGGAGGTTCGCCATCGCCCTCTTCCCGTTAGCTGCATTACAGGCACCCATTGACTGCCATGCATTTCTAGCGGTCCCGCGGTTCTCATGAACCTTCGTAGACGTAGGAATTCGGATTTTGTTGGCAGAGCTTTTGAATTCAATGGACATTTCTCGAGATTTAGTGAGTCTTTCCGCTTCGGCAACGAGAAGATCCCTCGAGATCCTTTACCAACATTAGACCGCCCGAGTAAAAAGAATTGTCAAATAAGACTCCAAGATCCTTAGCAGCTGAAATATTGATCAAGATGGTGTTAGAAATTTCATAGGCAAAAGCTACGGGAGAACGCCTCTTAGAGAAATGCATAGTATGGCATTTGTTTGGATTTAAATCCATGCAATTCCTTTCACACCAGTCCACAAGTCTGGATAGATCTGACTGCAAGTTGATACAATCAATCGTTGAAGAGACAGCCTTGAAGCACTTCAGATCATCAGCAAAACATAGAAATTTGGAGTTTTGAAAGCAACCATGGATGTCACTTATAAAGGTATTTTTATCTCATTAGACCTAAAAACTTCTGACCTTTACAATTTGAGATCTATCAGACAAATAGCTGCCGATCCAGCTCAACAGACCACCACCCAAACCCGCTACCCTCAGCTTCTCCAATAAAATTCCATGATTTACCCTGTCAAATGCCTTGGAAAAGTCAGTGTATATACTGTGTACCTCACCACCACTATCCAAGACACCCGACAGGAACTCACTGTAAATCAGTAAATTAAGCTCGGCAAACCTTCCATTCAGAAATCCATATTGCTGGGGTATTATTGTTGATGTTAACACTGATGTGAGATATTTTGTTACTATTTTCTCAAATAATTTTGGAATTACATTTAAATTGCAAACCGGCCTAGAATTGCACACATCAGCTCTATTGCCTGATTTGTATATGGGGGTTAAAAAGCTAGTCTTCCAAAACTCAGAAAAGCAACCAGATTTCAAAGAAGAGTTGAAGATTATATAGAGATGATGGGAAAGTACAAAACTGCACGCCTTTAGAGAATAATTCAAATTTTCAAATTCAAAAGTGCTTTAATTGTCCAAAAAATACAAATTTTCATTGACAAAGCATGACTTATAAATATACATGGGAAAAGTATTATGTTCAATAAATACAAGTGGGTAAACAAAATAGTTAAAAAAGGAAAATATACATTTAGCAAAGGTTCAGAACATCAATAACCACCCACTAACATTAACCAATGACCAGGCCATCCCGATAGAATTCTTCCACGCAATAGTATGCTTTATTTAAAAGTTCCCCTTTCAACAATCTGCGAAAGGTCTTAAGATTTCTAGCAGTTCTGAGGCCGATTGGCAAATGGTTATATAATTTTCGCCCCTCGTAAATCATCGACCGCTTAACCAGCGTTGTTTTTGGTAGTGGCAAAGGCAGATCAAAAGTCTGGCGAGTTTCATAATATGGAGTAGGACCCCGAAGCTGAACACGATTCTTGAAAATTAGAGAACACGTTTCCAAAATGAAGAGAGATGTTAAGGTTAAAATTCTTTGAGTAACAAAATGTGGTCTACAACTTTCTCTTTGGTTAATGTTCATAAGAAATCTAATTGCTTTTTTCTGCAAAATGAAAAGCATATTCAAATGTCCCTGGTTGGCCACTCCCCAAAATGGAATGCCATATCTGAGATGTGACTCAAAAAGACAAAAATAAACTGTTCGTGCCAGTTCAGGACCCAACTCTTTTCTAATCGCTCTCACCGCAAAACATGCTGATGAGAGTTTCTTGCTTAAGCCCAGCATGTGTTCCTCAAAATGCAGCTCTCCATCAATCTGGATTCCCAGAAACTTGACAACCTCCAAGCCCGGAAGACGGTTTCCGTTTAAAAGCAGATCCTCCAAATCACACCTAAACCCGACAACATGTGTTTTACTCAAGTTCAGGGAAAGGCAATTGGCATCGAACCACTCCTTAATAAGTTTGAGGTCGCTTGATATTATATTTTTTAAACCCGCCATATCCCTTTCTTGCCAAAGAATCGAAGTATCATCTGCAAAAAGAGTAAAATGCCCAGAGATGTTCAGCTGAGCTAGGTCATTTATATATAGGATAAATAATAGGGGTCCCAAAACAGAGCCCTGTGGAACTCCGCACCTAATGGCCATCGAAGATGATTTCCTTCCCGCAACGCATACAGACTGACAACGACCCCCAAGGTATGATTTAAGCCAATCATAAGATGCACCCCGGAAGCCATACCTCTCAAGCTTTGACAGCAGTATTCCATGATCTACACAATCAAATGCTTTGGACAGATCACAGAACACCGCTGCCGAGCAGTTACCCCGATTCACTCCAAAATAGACCGCCTCGAGAAAGCTGTAAAGGGCATCGTGGGTACCCTTAGAAGACCGGAACCCAAATTGTTTGTCGGTAATAATATTGAATGAAAGGAGATAGTCCCACATTCTTTTCTTTACCAGCTTTTCAATTACTTTAGACAGGGCAGGTAGTAACGAGATAGGGCGGAAGTTAGAAGGTTCCTTTGGGTCACCACCCTTGAATAAAGGTATCACCAACGCAGACTTCAAGCAAGAAGGAAACAAACCTCGCGACCAGGATTCGTTGATGGAAACGGAGAGGGCATCCAAAGCATTATCAGGCAGGTGCAGAAGAACCTCTGTCGAAATCTCGTCAAGTCCACTAGACTTCTTATTTTTAATCTCAGAAATCACGTTCTTAATTTCTTGACTGTTTGTCTTAAAAAAGGAAAAAGAGCCCCTGTGTGAAACATTTTGAAGGTATGATATGGGGTCCGTCACAGCCGTCAAATCTTTGGTCAGACTAGAAGCTATATTACAATAAAATGTATTCAATTGATCAGGATCGATGTCAATGCTGCCACTAGCAGCCTTATTGCGAAATTCATTAATTATGCCCCAGCTTTCTTTCTGCTTATTTTTTGCATTGAAAATTCTTTTTTTATAGTAAGCATCCTTGGCAGACTTAATGGCTTTTCTATAGATAGAACGAAATCTATTACAATAGTCAATGAAAGAATAGCTGGGGGATATTCCATTTGGTCCTGGACTCTTGTTAGTTTTTAGATTACAAATCTCCTCATAAATTGTTGATATATTGATATGAAAAGTATTTATACTGATATCATTAAAGGATGAGGATTCAACCAACTGGGAATCTTTTGTTGAGTAAACAGTTATAGATTTGGAAGATCAGGGCCCAGTTGGCAACTCTCATTGTTGTAAAACATTTCTGATGGTAAGCCATTTGAACCAGAATTTCTTCACATTATTCTCATTGACAATAGCATTTTTCGAGCTGGACACAAATTCATTGTAACAAGTCTTTGATAAGGCTTTACAATCCGATCTTAATCTTGAATAGTTAATATAATCGTACCCACTCCCTGACTCTTTAAATGCTTTGTGTGCTTGCTTTTTTAAAATAATTATTTTTTTAAATTCCTGAGAGAACCATCTTGGAAAGTACCCTCGAGACACTCTCTTTTGTGGTACCGCAATATGTATGACTGAGTAAAGAACATCATATAAACTATTTAGCATATCATTGATAGAATGTTTTAGTAAAACCATGTCCCAATTAACCTCTCCAAGATAGCTATAAAGTCGTAATAATACTCATCTTTGGCTGCCTTAAATATATTGGTATGGCTACATGATATTCTTAATGTTACAATCAGGGGTGGATGGTAACCATCCTCAAGAACCAGAGTATCATCTACCAAATTCACAACAGCAGAAAGGGCATTTGAACCAAAAACCAAATGTATTGCCCATGTGGTTGGGAACATTGTTGAGTTGGTACAAATTGTGAAAATCACACAAGTTTGACATCACCTCAATTGATGCTACCTCCTGGTGCCAGATGGCGAGAGAGCAGAACTGGTCAGATATCCATGAGGCCCTCGGCAAGTTAAAATCACCAAATAAGAGCACTGGACACTGGTACTTCTCAGAGAGAATATTCACATTGTCACTGAAAAGTTGGTATTTTTGAGGAGATAATCTTGGTGGGAAATATACACAACCTACTATGGCTTTATTGGAACCAGAGCTAATCTGAACAAATAATTGCTCTAGGCCAGTGCTTGACTCGAGCAATAGAGCAGGGATATCTCTAGTTACAGCAATCAATACGCCACTACCTCTTGAAGCATCACTGGTAGTTGCATTACGGTCCCTTATTATATTCAAACAGCCCAAGCTCCACATCAGACATTTCTTCTGTAAGCCATGTTTCACTGAGTTATTGTTAGAGACAACATTGGTACGAAGAACACTCAATTTTGTCCTTAGTCCTCGAACATTTTGGTAAAAGATATCCATATTCTGATGATTTTTAAAATAAGAACCTAATTAGTTTTTTCGTACAAAAATAAATGGAGTACCATTTCGATATCTAATACTCACTTGTTCGCCTTTAGCTCTACGGTCATTCAGTTCTTGCGTTAACTTTATTTCTGCTTCTCTTTGCTTAGCTCTGAGATCAAAGTTTACAAAAACCTTTTTCCCCTTAAGTTTGAAACGATTTTTCACAATATGAAGAACATCATCTGCTGAATTAAGCACCACCCTCAGCGCACGGGCTTGATTACTGTTGGGTTTGCCTATTCTAGAAAAATGCAATACTTCTGGAGGGTTGTATGATACATGTGCAATTAAGCCTTCCACCTGTTTCCTGTCCTCACCCTCTGGCACATTGAAGATCATGAGATTCTTTGACCTTTTTTGGCGTTCTTGCCACTCGAGAATTACTTCTTCTGTGAAGTTGGGTTAGCGGTATATGTTGTTAACCTAGTGAGGGTGGTCCTTAATCCATCTATTTCTGTCTTGACAAGAGACTTCATGTCTTCAAGACTTGAGGCAAAGCATGTTTTCAGACTTTTCATTTCATCTGAGAAATTCTGAATAACATCAGCCATATCAAAAACATTTTGGGTCTTACTTTTGATTTCAGCCATTTCAGTCTCCAAAACACTGACACGGTTGATAAGTTGAATAGTATCGCTTATTTTGGGAACACATAACTTGTATATGTGAGGCATTACTCGGCTACTCAAAACTATGATCCTAAGTTCAGTGGAACATTTTCTCCATAAAGTCTGCTTATAGAAATCACATGGGTAGCCGAAGACATCAGTAGAATTCTTCGGCTCCTTAAAGACACAGCTTTTTCATTAGGTTCTCTCGAGTTCTATTATAACATATAGTCGAAACAGTGGACCTATTCTTAAGGGATTTTAGTCAACTGATTAGAAATTTGCATTGTAGTTCGATCCCCGGCAAAGCCTTGAAACAGTGAAGCCATTTAAAGTGAATTCCTCTTAAATTTGCTTTTATAGAAATCTCTTGTCCAAGCCCTGTCCAGTGGCCTCATGGGATTAAGTTTTAAAAATTTGATAATAATTTTGGTCACAGATCTGGACTTTCCCTAGGCCACCGTGTAAAAGCTACAAAAACCATTAAAAATATCTGTGTGAACTACTCAAATACTAACCCACGCAGTTCGGTAATATAAGGCAAAGACCAGTTTATTATCTATACGTCTGTTTATCCGTATGTCATAGACAATAAGATTTAGATGTTTCTCAACAGGTGTACATTAAAATTTCGTCGAAAAAATTCATGAAGTTTTTTCAATTTCTTGTTTCTCGCCATTTGTCGGGCGTTGATTTATTGTTTTCAATCGGTTTCTGTCATAGAATATACTTCGAATTAAGTGCCCTTTCTGGTAAATTCGACGCAGGGTTGGTCCGACCCTGCCTGACAATCTTATTAAAGAGTCCAGCGTTGCCAGTTGACTCAAAGAGTTGGAGGATATGAGATGCGAAAAGAGTTCCAATTCTGGAGTGACGGACAAGGCAACACTGAGATCAAACAAGAGATCAAACATCCTACCGATAGAGGTATACAAAATCACTTAAATACGGTCGGTAATTTTTATTGCCGGACGAAGTATTTAAACCGACATGGTTAAAAGAGTTTACGTTATTTATGTGATGGAAAGTATCCCTAGCGTTTTAAATGTCGATTAGCGAATTAAAAATGGCTTTAAAATGCAATGCAGGTCATAATATTATTTCTGCCTTGTTTCAAACGACCGCGGGGTAGTGGCTAAGGTTACGCATCGGCTAACTCATCACGTAAACGTGGGAACGGTTCTTTACACGATTTGATATTATGCCATTAAAACACGTCTAAATAAAAATAGTAATTGACTACGAGTTATATTTTATTTTTTGAAATATTGTTCACCACAATTTTCATATGCCTTTTTAGCTTCTAAAACTAAAATGCTGGCCAAACAGACTGTACTATCAGCTATCAGTTTTTGGGATTCGTTCTCCAGACTGAATATTCCTGAAAAATGGGTCTTTACTCAAATTTTCCACGGATTGAAATTTTCCAAATTTTTGCAGATCGTTTAATATTTCTTTCGGTCGAAGAAAAGGAGCGCACGGGTTGAGAAATTTGAAAATTCTGGAAGATTGAGCCATTACCAAACTCCCTCCATGAATTTTTGAAATTCGCTTAAAATTTCCTATGTGGTTGGTTAGTTTCAGAATTTTTGAAAGATTGTTTAATGATTTTTATTTTTTTTTTGAGGAAAAACCCTTTATATTGTTGATAGTCAGAATTTTTCATGATCGGTTCAAAATTTGTCTAAATTACAGTGGGACGATAAATTTCAAAATCTCATTCAATTACTAGACTCAGAGTTAATTAGTTAAAAAAATTGGGAAGTTTCAAATTTTCTACGGTTTATTTTTAGAGTGGTTAATAGAGGTTGTCATGGCAACGTCCTATTGAAGACATGGTCGATACAAAATGCTCAAAAATTTAACGGTTTTAATTAAGGATATACAGCAGCTGAGGTCTAAACTATGTAACTTTAGATATCTAAACCAGTGACAAGAAAAAATCGATTGGAAAAAAATCAGAAGATACTGCGCGTCTCTTCTTAGAGTGCCTATCCGTTCTGGATGTTGGCTATCATGTTGGCTATTCCAACTTTGTTGACAGCAACGCGGAATAATTGAGCGGTTGATTGGCTGAGCCACGTTCTTAAATTTTTCAACCACGATATTCTCCTTCTGTCCACTCCTCTAGCTCTATATACCTTGCCTTAAAGGATCTTCTGCAAAAGGACATATCGGCTCTCATTGCGCATTAATGTCCCATATATTGTAGCTTTCGAGTCTTAACTGTATTCAGGACTTATTTTTCCTTTCCCATATTTCTCAGCACTTCCGTATTGGTTAGTCTCTCTGCCCAAGGTATTCGTTGGATTCTTCAGTACAGCCACATTTCAAATGCCTCAAGTTTTTTGGAGGAGGCCTCCGTAAGCGTCCACGATTCGACCCCATAAAAAAGGGTCGAAAACACGTAGCAGCGCAATAGGCGTATTTTCGTTGACAGCTGTAAGTCGTGGCTGGTAAAGACTTTTTTCTCCGATTGACAGCAAATATTAATTTTGCAGACCCATATCAATCAGCAAAGTATTACTTTTCCTGTCCAGGCAGCAAAGTAAGTACTTTGCTGCCTAGGCAGCAAAGTGATTAGTCTCCATGGGAATAAAACGTCTGACATAAGTTGTCAAACTATAATTATTATGGACATATACATTTCCGTAGCAACCAACCGTTCCAACAATTGCGATTTCTATCAAATTTTGACTTAATTTATCACTACAGGAAAAATAAAAAGATTGTGGGAATTGTAATAATTTGCAAATATACAATATACATATATCATTATAAACAATCGGAGAAAAAATTATATGTTCAACTCGGCAGCAAAGTAGATTGACTGCCTTAGCTGAATTCCTAGCCTCGCTACGCTCGGCTATGAACTATCAGCCTCGGCAGTCAATCTACTACTTTGCTGCCTAGTAAAACAAATAACTATTTTCATCCTGATAAATGCTATTCTGGCTTTTTCAATGCGCGTTCTGATCTCCACAGAATAATCCCAGTTATCATTTACGTTCGGGCCCAAGTATGTGTATTTGTTGACTTTTCTAAAGGAGTTCCGTCTACCAATAAAATACCGCGGGTGTTTTGGTGTTTACTGATTATTATGAACTTTGTTTTATTGGTGTTTATTTCCAAACCATATTGTCGACTGTATGATGTAACACTGTCCATTAGGAGTTGCAAAGAAGCTAGGTTGTCTGCAAAAATAACTGTATCATCTGCATACCTTATGTTATTCAATCGTTTTCCATTTAACAGGATTCCAGCTTCAATAGCTTGCAGGGCTTCTCTGAAGATGTATTCTGAGTACAGATTGAAAATTACAGGAGACAGTATGCATCCCTGCCTCACACCACGTAATATTTGTATCTCTTCCGTTGTCTCTCTATCGACCCTGACACAAGCCCTCTGATTCCAGTAGAGATTTCTGATGATTTTGAGGTCCTTCCCATCCAGGCCAGCTTTTTGCAGAACTTCCATCATTTTTGTGTGTCGCACTTGATGAAACGCCTTCCTGCAATCCACGAAACATGCGTAAACATCGCAGTTTACATCCCTGCATCGCCGAAACAACACCTGCATCGAAAATAGATTCCCTCAGTCCTCACAGCACTTCTAAAGCCGAATTGGGTCTCAGATAGTTCAAATATTCTACTGTGAATTATCTTCAGGAACATCTTCAGTAGATGGCTCATCAAACTTATTGTACGAAACTCGCTACATTTTCTAGCATTAGGCTTTTTGGGGAGGGTAAAAAATTCAGATTTCAGCCATTTCATGGGTATGACGCCCGTATCATTGATCACATTGAACATTCTTGTAAGCCACCCTAGATTCTTCCCCTCGATCAACTTTAATATCTCAATTAAAAGTCAAATTTTCAGCTTGTTTGGACTTTATTGATAAGCTTTTAAATCAAATGCCAACGTTTCGATGCATTCCGCATCATTCTCAAAGCCAGATTATTTGAGCTACGGACCGCATTAATTTGAACGATCTATATTTTTTGTAAAAAATGCTTGTACGGAACTACTGTTTGCCGAGATGTTTGGTACTGGTACTTTAATATCTCAGCCGGAATTCCATCGGGACCCAAAGCCTTTTGATCTTTAGCATTTTTCAAAGCTGCCTGTATTTCTCCTTCTAAGATTGGGGGACCATCTGTTTTATTAATATTGGGTGGCACCGTTCTCACGTCATCAAACAGTTGTGTAATATACTCTTCCCAGGTTTGCTTAATTTCCGACTTCTTTACAATAACTCGGCCTTGGTTTAGTGTTTTTCTTTTAACTATTCCCGCCATTTTCTTCATCTTCTTGTGCAGATTAAAGCTACCAAATTTGGCCTGGCATTCTTCGATTTCCACACATTTTTTCTCTTTTTCTTTAGCTGTTCTTATTTTCGCCCTTATTTCTCTCTGTATGTTCATGTATTCTCTCGTTTTACCTTTAAACAATCTCCTTTTTTCCATCAGTTCCAGGCTCTCGTCTGTCATCCAAGATTTCTTCGTCTGTTTGCCAGGCTTTATAAGTTTCTTTGACTTTATGTATACTTTCTTGAAGCATTTTAAGATCTTTTTCTACATCTCCATCGTTTTCCTGCTCTTCAGTTTCTGTCAAAAGTTCACTCCTTACCAATTTGTTGTGGTTGTGTCTTTTAGTCTTCTGAAATCATATCTCCCTACATGGCTTTTCTCTACTCCCTTCAGCCTGGTTTCCATTCTTCTGATGCCTGCGCGTCACTCAATAACTTTAAGTATTTACTATTATTACGTTAATGGTCAAAATAAAAATATTACAAGAAAAATAACGATAATTATCAAACATTCAGGCGTCAGGGTCTGACATTCACGGTAAAAGTAGCGCAACAATAAATAAAAGCACAATTCGCCATTTTAACGAAAATAATTTCAATTGTTTTTCTGTCATTGCAATTATCAGAGTCAGGCTTAATTATTTTAAAAATTGGGAAGTTTCAATTTTCGTGCAGTTTATTTTAAGACGGGTTTAGAGATGTTGTCATGGCAACGTCCTATTGAAGATAATACAAAGTGCTCAAAAATTGAATGATTTCAATCACGAATGTTCAGCAGCTGATGTCCAATCAGATGTCTAAAGCAGTGAGAAGCAAAAATCGATTGGGAATAAATCAGAAGTTACTGCGGGTCACTCATAAGATTAAGTGTTTACTATATAACATTAATGTTCAAAATATTGCAGAGAAATAGGGATAATTATTAAACATTCAGGCGCCAGGGTGTGATATTCACGGTATAAGTATTGCAGTAATAAATAAAAACAGAATTTGCGCTGTTTGTTTTCCTGTCACTAATTATTAAAGCCAGAGTTATATTTTTTTTGTAAAGGTTCAATTTTTGACCGGTATATTTTAAGAGTAGTTTATAGAGGTTGTCATGGCAACGTCCTATTGAAGACATGGTCAATATAAAGTGCTCAAAAATGTAATCCTTTAAATTAATAATATTCAGCAACTGCTACTAAAAAACAATACGGTTGTTACATGTCAATTTAGCATGAGAAAATGTAACAGATAGAGGTCAAATAAAGTCAGTGATTCCACCCTTAATTCTGCGTCTATTATGTTAGCCTGTCTGGCTGAGTATAGATTTGATTTTTCTCTGTTTGATATCACTGGCTTAACATATAATCAGTCAATAGATCGTACCGATCGATATCAAGAAAACATTTAAGTATATAGCAGTGCACTTCGGAAACGCTTAATTAAATCTCTTACCTTACGAATAATTTCCTTTTCGGCGGTAATTAACGTTGCCAGATATTATATTCGCTAAGCGGTCGTCCTGCGATTTTGACGTGGTTACGATTTAGGCTAACACGAAAATACATAATTAATTGGTGTGCTATCGTCAGTTTGATATTAAATGACTGTTTTTTCGCTTTCGCTTTAATTATATGCAGTCAGGATGTTTTAGCAAATGCATATATTCCCAAACTTGGCAACGTCGCTCGAAGTGCTTTGCAGTATAAAATATATGGTTTTAACAAGGACCTCGGCGGGAAACTAAAGGTACCTTTAGATTCGATTCGATTGAACGCGTTGAACAGATTGGATGTTAGGAGTTTTAAATGGCGCGAACGAGATGGTTTCTGTTTGTTTGGTCATTGCCAATGGTGGAAATATCGTTGGATTTCTTTGTTTTGCCAGCAAAGCATGATATCATACAGCCTTAGGTACGTTTAATTGCATATTGCAGATGTTAGTAAATTTGGTGACAAACGGCTGGAGTATTTTGCGTAGGATTACAGGACAGTGTGGAACGGGCCTGTGGCTGGATTTTTTGCTAGCTTTTTAACCTTGAATTTCACGACCTAGGTAGTCGTTTTTAACCAGATTTCGTTCTCTTTCTTCAGAAAACCCTCAAAGGAGGTAGTGCGTCCGCCTGATAAAAAGCTTAAGAATTTTTAATTCGCCCTAAGGGGGATTATACTTATTTCGGGTATAAAGAGGCATAGTTGCTGGGTTGCTGTAGTTTATGGCTTGACTGTGGATTGGTTGGTTTTTGCCTCAGAGTTAAGATTTTTGGTTAGTAACTTGCCACGTGCAGTGGATTCTGGAACAAAGTATGCCGTTTCCTTCCTTGAGGAATGCCTGTAGAAGAGAGCGTTTGCTCCCCCCAATTCCTTATTACCATCGAAAAACCCTACGTAGTATACATTCATTATTTTCTGTACAGGGGAATTTATAGTTTAGAACTTCCTGTTTGGGTCTGCGGATTTGGATACTTCAAACTGGTGGTGCCCTGGGCAAGAGTAAGTAATTGACCCACGCCGACGAGCAAGTCGGAGCACACATGTTGCGCTGGCCGCATCCGTAAGGGTAGGTATCATCTTATTCATTACATCTTGCTAACACATTTAAAAGGGTTTTACGCGTAACACGGTCAAAGGTAGAATTATTGCTAAAAACGAATGGCTCCAAAACGAGTCTAATGAACTGAAAGAGCTACATAATGATAATCTTGCACTCCACAAGAACTAAAGGAGTTCGCTGGTGTATGCAGGAAGCGAAACTCTGATATAATGGTCGACCAAAATGGAAAGATCGTCTTGGAAAATAGCGACAAAATGGAGATATGTGAGAGGTAGATAAAAACACTTTTCAATGACGAGAGACTATAGGACGATTTATTAACGGGACCTGCCATTACCAGAGAGGAAATTGAATCCACCATACACAATGCTAAAAATAATAAGACAGTGGGCCCAGATGAACTCCCTTCCGAGTTGCTTAAACTTATGGACGAGCGAGGTATCGGCACTTTGCATAATCCGATAATGGCACCTAACCTGAACAATGGCTGTCTTCAGTTTTTAGACCCTTGCCAAAGAAAAACCACACGAAAACATGTGAAGATCCTAGGCTTATCAAGATATTTCTGAAGATATTCCATAGGACAGTTTTTAGGAAGTGCGAGAGAGTTGTAAGGGATTCATATTTCGGATTCAGGCAAGGGCTAGGCACAAGACTCAAGTTCTCATCCAAATTTGCTATGACCAAAGTAAAAACGTATGCCTGTGCTTTATAGATTATGAAAAAGCATTTGATTAAGCTGAACATCAAAGGCTCAGAAAACTGGACTTGGATGAAAAAATAAATCAAGTATTGGCAGCAAAATGCACAAGTAAAGGTGGGGAATTAATTGACAAGATAGATTCAAATCAAAAAGGTGTAAGACAGAGATGTGTTTTTCACCACTTGTATTCGGAGGCTATTTTTTCAAGAAGTGCTCGGGATCAGAGTTAGTGGTGTGTGGATTAATAATTTTCGGTATGCTGATGACACAGTTCTCTTTGCGGATAGCATGGATAAAGGACAACTCCTTATCATGGTGGGCCAACATAGTAAAATCATAGGTTTAAATATAAAACATCAAGAAAACTAGGTTTATGGTAATAACCTCCTTTATAAATTCTGGCCTAGCTTTTGGTGGAAAATCAATAGACCGAGTCGAAAGCTTTAAATATCTTGAAACATGGCTATGGAAAAAAGATCGAAGGTTGAAGATAAAATGCTGGATAGAGCAGGCTCGCGCAGCATTTGTAAAACTAAGGAGAGTGTACCGTGGACTGCGACATATGGCCAGTACTTCTTTATGGAGCTGAAGGTTGGACTCTAAATAGACTGGAAGCATTTGAAATGTGATTGTATCGCAGAATTCTTAAGATCCCATGAGCAGCCAAAGTAAGAAACTAAGAAGTTTTAAGAATGTTAAACACAGACTGTCAATTCTTTGATATTGTCAAAAAAAGAAAAACAGCTTACCTGGGTCATATTAGGTGCGCAACGAAAAGTACAACTTCCTACAATTAATTATCGAAGGAAAGATCGAAAGTAGAAGAGAAATTGGAAGAAAGAAGATGCCATGACTTCGGAATATAAGACAATGAACCGGATTACATAACATACAGATACACATACACACGACTAGAGACAGAGTGGCAATGTAGAATGTGGTCGCTAACATCCATTAATGAATTGCAGAGCAAGAGGAAGAAGAAGATGTCCAAACTATTTAACCTCAGATATTTAGGATAGTGAGAAGAAAAAATCGATTGGGAATAAATCAGAATATAACGTTAATGGTCAAAATATTGTAAGAAAAATAGCGATAATAATTAAATATTCGGGCGCCTGTATATGACAATCACGGTATAAGTCGTGCAATATCAAATAAAAGCACAACTTGCCATTTTAACGGAAATAATTTCAATAGTCTTCCTGCCATTACAATAATTATTAGAGTCAGTTTTTCGAACAAATTGAGAAGTTTCAATTTTTGTCCGCTTTATTTTAAGAATGATTTATAGAGGTTGTCACGGCAACGTTCTATCGAAGACAAGGTCAATGCAAAGTGCTCAAAAATTGAATATTCAGCAGCTGATGTCCAGCCTATTGAACCCAAGAGATCTAAAGCAGTGAAAAGGAAAAAAAAGGATTGTGGGTCACTCAATAACTTTAAGTATTTACTCTATAACGTTAATGAGCAAAATATTGTAGAAACCATAAGTCATTATTAAAACTTATCACGTGGATTTTTCCAAAAATCGTTTAGTATTTCTTGCCAAACGGTGGAAATTGCACTGGACGGGAAAATATTATTTATTTATTTATTTATTTGTCTACGAGCAAATTGCCCAATAACAATTACAAAAACTTCCAAAGTACAAAAATTATAAACCGAAGCAACCATAAAAACTATAACATTGAATACAAAAAGAGAACAGACTAAAATATACATAAGTAAAATATACAAAGTATCACCACCGCACCGGTTATTAAAATTCCACAACTTGAAATTGCTTTAGCAATTGAGGATGTGAGGTCAAAAAATCCAAATTATAGTGACCGTTAGCCAGTCTTGATGCTCTGGAGATACAAGAGTTGTATCCGTAGTTAGTTCTGTGATTAGGAACAGAAAAACCAAAAGTTGAGCGTGTTCCTCTTGATCGTGCATGAAGGCCAATTTTGTGCAGATACTCTATTGTGAAGAATATTATAGAACGTCAAAAGATCTCTCCTCTGGTGACACACTAATATCGGCAGCAAGTTTAGCAGTATTTCTTGATCAGAATATTCTGCAAGATTAAGTTTATATGCTATATGTTTGAGAAATTTGTGTTGAACACGTTCAAATGCGTTCCTATGGACATTGTAGTGTGGAGACCACACAGTTGAGGAATACTCCAAGTAAGGACGAACGAGTGCACACTATTGAAATCAGCGGTACATCTCTTGATGAACCCAAGCATCTGGAATGCCTTATTAACAATGTTGGATATATGGGTGATAAAATTGAGGGAGATATCCAGCGTTATTCCGAAATACTTCAGTACAGAAATTGTTTTAAGGGGTACCCCATCAATAGCGTAGTTAAAAATAACTGGATCTCTACAGCGGTAGAAAGACATTGTTTTACATTTGGAAGGATTCAATGATATTCTGTTCCCTTGACACCATTCCGCCAAGCCATCCAGATCAAACCGGAGTCTCTCACAGTCACCAGGCTCAAGTATCTGATAGGATAATTTTACGTCATCAGCAAACAATTGAAATTCACTGTGTTCTATGCGCTTAAAGATGCCATTTATAAACACATCAAACAACAATGGACCCAAATGGGAACCTTGTGGCACTGCAGAAGGAATTTCAATTTTATATTGGCAAAATTCCCTATTCTAACAATCTGCCTTCGCTGAGACAAATAGCTCACAAGCCATGAGAGAAGTGGACCGTCAAGGTCCAACAATCTGAGCTTGTGTATTAGTAAATCATGAGGTACTCTGTCAAATGCCTTGGAAAAGTCAGTGTAGACAGTATCAACCTGATACCCATTTTCCAAAGCATTCGACATACCGCCAACGTAAGTAAGAATATTTAATTCAGTAAATCTTCGAGGACGGAGGCCAAATTGTTGATTTATGAGAAGTGGATCAATTATGGGAGTGAGAAAATCACACACCAGGCTCTCAAACAACTTTCGGATGACACTCAGAATGCTTATTAGTCTATATTTCGCGACTGATGACCGAACTCACATTTTGAATATGGGAGTTACAAAACTCACCTTCCACAAACCCGGAAAATTCCCACTAGAGAGAAATTTTCCAGCCGAGTACTTTTTTAGGGGTACAAACAAATCAATACACAAATGCAGAACCTCATAAAAAATATTCAAAATGATATCAACAGTCTTATCCCTTAATAGGGCATCCCAATGAAACCCATCCAGAAAGTCAGACACTTCAGAAAAATTGGCAGACCCTAAGGTTCTGTAAAAGCCTTCAAACCTCAAGAAAACTGTCACTTGTTAATCTGCTGGCGCCAATCTCGACACAGAGTGGCGGTCTGGAGGAAATACAGTGAGATTGGTCTGACACACAGCAGTGCTAGCGTTCTCAGTCAACACAAGGACCAGCAAAGACTCGCTGGCATTTAGAACATGATTAACCTGAAACAAGTTGTGAAATGCACAGGCATTAGAAACTTCTTCGGTTGATGAAACGTCATCCAGAGGGGCACGCACCTCTAGCAACTGTCACTGAAGAACTTAAAGGACTCTTTACCCAAATGCCATGAGGCAAGCTGAAATCTTTAGTATTTTTTTTTAAATTGTATTTTCAATTAAAAAAAAATTGGTCAATCGCTGGAAGTTGAGTTGGCCGGAAAAATTGAAAATTAAAGTCAGAGTTTCATGATTTTTCAAACATCGTATATTATTCCTTATACTCGAATAAAACAAAATTTGCCAATCTCAGAAAATGACGCCGGTAGGGAAAGATGAATGAAAATTTTGTGAAAATTGAATCATTATTCCTATTTAAGCAACTCCCATACATTTTTGAAATTAAAGTGAAATTTCCTCTACGGCTGGAGAAAAATAAAAATTCCCGAAATTGAAGCATTTATTTAAACATTTTCCATGGAATTTTGAAATTCATCTGGGGCTAGGTTAGTCTCAATATTGAAAATGTCGGAAAAACCTGAACCACGAATATTTGAAATTACGGAAAAGCCCTTTGTATGAAATGAAATTTTAAAACTCTTTCACCTTGGGTTAATTTCAAAAATTTTCAAAGATAATTTAGTATTTTATTTAAATTTTATTTTCGAGTAAAAATTGAACTATCATTCAAGCCTCTTCCATAAATGTTTAAAATTAAGGAAAAAACCTTTATGTGGTTGATGAGTTATTTAAGACCGGTTCAATATTTGTCTAAATCGCTGAAAATTACAGTGCAGTGTGTCGAAAAATTTCAAAATCATTCAATTCAGAGAAAATTAGATAAATAATTATTTCAACTTTTCTCCGGTTTATTTTAAGAGTGGTTAATAGAGGTTGTCATGGCAATGTCCTATTGAAGACATGGTCGATATAAAGGGCTCAAAAATTGAACAAATGTCCAAATTATTCAACCTCAGATATCTAAAACAGTGAGAAGACAAAAATAGATTGGGAATAAATCAGAAGATACTGCAGGTCCCTCAATAACTTTAAGTATTTACTATATAACGTTAATGGTTAAAATAATGTAGACAAAATTAGACCAAAGGATAGACACATCAACCGCCTTAAGAGAAATAGTATGTTATTTGATGACATAGTTTACGAGACAGAGAAAAAAATTATATCTCAGATCGATCAACAGAAGAAAGAGTTGGAGACCCTGCAGGATGATATAAAGGAACTTAGAGATAAGGAGAGTGAGCTGTAAATAAACCTTACAGCCTGGAAGGAATTGGAGGAGAATCTCAATAGGCAAATGAAGGAACTATCGGCTATGAATAAAAACTTGATTGTTAGTATTGACGTTCTGGAAAAGGAGAACGTCAGGTATTGAAGTGAGCTAAAGGAGTTACGTATTCAGATGATGGATAGCGGAGCAAGATGTCAGGAAAATCCGTCAAGAGAGCTAAGAGTTAGGTCAGGCAGACGGAACACTAACAATGGTCTAAGGCAACAAAATCGACACATACTGGGGGGGGCTGATATTCAGGGCTTTCTTCCCTTATTAAAGAAGCTTACAGCTAAAAAATATGACATTAATAGTCAAATGATTGGCAAGATCACAATCATGGAATTGCTAAACTTGGGTGCAACATACTGTCAAAACTTTACGAAAGATGACTTTGTGTTTCTGTTTGCTGAATCCCAAGACTCAGACGATAGAAATGGATTCTGTGCTTCAAGTATTAGGAGGAAACTTAACTACTTTCGACACACAAATCTAGTCCTAATTGGTCCGTTGTCCACAGTGTATCACCCCGTCGTTAATAAGATTGTTACTGCCCAGAATTCAGTGAAAGCTGTTTTAAGAATGGTCCCATTTGTTCTTTTGTGCCATTGATTTCTGCTTGGCCTATTTCAAAATTCCATATAGCTGATTACTTGGTGAATGCTTATAAATTGAACGACGTTACTTCTGCCTCTCCACAAGAGACAGCAAACAATGAGGAATGCATTTTTCTTGCAAACTCCCAACCACCAATGATGAAAATGGATTCCCAAACTGAATCATCCGGTCTAGATTTTTTTTAGATTACACCCAATCAAAACAGATAAAAATGTTGGAATTCAATTATTACCATCATTCTCTTGAATATCTAATCAATTAGAAATAAAACCAATGAGTTGAGCGAAGTTAAGGATTACACAGTGTTTGCGAAGTTTTGTAGATCACAGTCAATACATGGTGGTTGCATGATATTCTTAAATGAAACTTTCTTAAAACAAAACTCCTTAGAATTAGTTACTAAGTGCAGATGTTTTTTCACCTTGCTTAACTACAGCCAAAGTTATTCCCATTTATAAGGAGGGAAGTTTGGATGATCCATCCAACTTCAGGCTAATCTCTCTCCTATCTCCTTTATCACAAGTCATTGAAAAGCTGGTAAAGACGCGTATGCTTTCCTTTGTTTATTCAAACCGGATTCTAAGCAAATATCAATTTGATTTCCGGGACAAAGTCAGTACCAATGATGCTGTGTATCATTCACTACAATTATACACTCAAATAAATGAGGGTGGAGCTTCTGCTGTTGTCTTTTGTGACCTGTCAAAGGCTTTTGACTGCGTCAGCTCTGACATCCTACTTCAGAAGCTCGAACGTTATAGCTTTAGAGGTCAGACTTTGTACAGGCTTTCCTCTTTCCTTACGGGTCGTCGCCAGCGTGCCATCGTGGGGCCTGCTTTGATTATCAACTCATTGGATAGGGCGTTCCTCAGGGCTCAGTTTTGGGTCCTATTTTGTTTCTGCTTTACATCAATGATCTTGCAGGGCTTCGGATTAGTGGTCAATTCACCATCTTTGCGGATGATACACCCATTTTGTGGCAAGGTCATGATCCTATTATTAGATTTAAATTGCAACAATAAATCCTTGATTCACACTCTCAGGCTCAGACAGTGATCATAAAACACAAAAAAAGAAAACACCCGTTTCAAAGTTTATAACACTAATATTCACAATCAAACATGTAATAACTAATTCGCCAACGTAACGACTGCTCTAATATTTAAGTAATTAATTTATAATTAAATATTAATTGTCCAGATTAATTCGTTCGGTACTCTACCGTCGCACGTCATCTCTCGTACTCCCCCAGATTAAAAAAAATTGGTCAATTACTGGAAGTTGGATTGGCCGGGAATATTGAAAATTTCGGAAAAATTTCAACCACGAATGTTTGAAATTGAGGAAGAGTCCTTTATGTGAGTGATAAGTCAGAATTTTTGAAGATCGTTTCAATATTTATCTAAATCGCTGAAAATTGCACTGGGTCGAAAAATTTTAAAATTCCCGGAAAACTAGTCGGGAATAATTAAAATTCCAGAAATTGAAGCCGTTATTGTGAAATTTAAGCAAGATTTCCAATATGATTTGTTTCAATTAAATTACATAGGAAGCAAGTAACGTTGGCTTACACAGGGTGGAAGTAATTTGAAGGGCTCCCAGGGCCACTCAGCGCCCGGAGATCCGAATGGCCGGGTAGTTTACTTTTTGATCCTACTGTGGAACCCGGAACCACCCGCGCGGAAGCGGAACGTGATTTGGGAAAACCACTTAGCACTTCCCAGTTCTAGTGAGGTGGTCTTTCACCGGACGATGCAAGTAGGGGTATGCATCTACCACCTAGGGCCGCTTTCATTGGAAGCATCGGCCTCAGACATTAAAATGTTATGCCAAAAAAGTTATGATCTTTTAATTTATAGCCGGTTCGTTACTGATTCCGAATCATAAACAACAATAAATATTATTTTCTTTATGTTTGCTATGCCCTTCATTATTAGGTTTTTAATCTAAATTAAATTAGGGTGGATTTTTGAGCGCCGTCAACCCAACTGAACCTTACTTTTCATTATTATTTGGTTTATGTCACGTTTTAGTTGGGTTTATAATAGCAACAAACAACGAGCTTGATTCTTGGCCGGTTTTATCGTCGGGTTCAAATTACGGTTCTATCTAATACACGAACAACAAATTATCATAATTTAATTAAATCGCAGTCAATTACACGACATTCACGACCCACGTCTGCCTGTTCGAAGAAACACGGGGGATATTTTTTTCGTCGAAAATCTCGAGTATCAATATTATTTTAAACGAACAAAAGAAAATCCTGGCATCGGCAATGAAAAGAAAAGCGCGTCCGTAACAAATTTAGTTTACGTTACCGTTGGTCTTGAACCGGAGGTCAACGTCGTGAACTTGAACGTGTATCGTGGAAAAAATCGCGTCGAAATGTCTTTGTCCACACCGAGAGGCGAAAAATAGAGGTTTGATGCGCGGGCGGACGTGAAACGTGATTATTCCGTCGGATTTAAAAAATGATTATCGTGATTTTTACTGCACGATGCAATCGAATTGTGTACACTCTCAGAAGAAATTAGTTGGCACGTCCAAAGACAAAGTGTGAATTCGATGAGATTACACAGGGTGGAAGTAATTTTTTCTTCAAATAAGGCACACTGAATGTGGTTAGCTCATACAGTGATTTCAAATTTGAACGCTTCATCATATCAGTGTACCTTTTCGATCAATATTCCACTTCACCGTTTAATCCTATATAAATAAACTCTCTGGTTGTTTGAGGTCGAACCCATGAACTTGACGGTCTCGAGAAAAAAAAATGAGAATTAAGTGTCTTTGTCCCTACGAGATTTATTCGAGAGAAAGAAAAGAGTCGACACTTATTGTGGGTGGACGTGTAATGAAACAGGATATTTCTCATTGTGTCGGGCCTTGCGACTTTGCGAGCGCGTAAATACTTGACAAACGCAAAAATATGGTGATATATGGACACGACTCTGGTATAAGCTTGCCATTTTCAAGGATCACTTTACATAGGGACATTTTGCGTAATGGTGTATAGTAAATTACCTTTTGTTACCCGGTTTCTTTCGAAAGCGCGCTCGTTTTGTGGTTTTTAATGGAGAACCTACTAAATATATCTAGCTTTAGTTTAATAGGCTTGCTTCTAGGTGATTGAATGAATCACACTATTCTGAAACCCAACTGAAACAAATTATATTGGAAAACTCGCCTAAATTTCACAATAATGGTTTCAATTTCTGGAATTTTCCTTTCGCTCGACTAGTGCAATTTCCACGGTTTAGCAAAATGAAAAGGTTTAAATAATGGCTCATTTTTTTAGGAATATTTATACCTCTCGACCCAGTGCAATTTTGAGCGGTTTTAAGTAAATATTGAAAAGATCTTTAAAAATTCTGACTTATCACTCTTATCAAGGACTTTTCCTCAATCTCAAACATGAGTGGTAGAGGATTTTTCCGAAATTTTCAATTTTCCCAGCCAATCCAACTTCCAGTAATTGACCAAATTTTTTTAATCGAAAATAAAATTTAAAAAAAAACTAAATGATCTTTAGGCAAATTTTTAAACTAGCCCAGCGCTAGGACACTTTAGACGAATTTTAAAAAAATCCATGGAAAATGTTTAAATCGTGGCTTCAATTTGTGGAATTTAAATATTTCCTGACCAGTGCAATTTCCACCGTTTGGCAAAAAATGCTAAACGATTTTTGGACAAATCCAAGGGATTCAGGAAGCCCTAATAATCAGTAAGGAAGAGACAATCAATGAATTAAGCGCAAAAGAAGTTCTATTATATCAGAATATTAAATTGTTAGAGGAAAAAATCGATAATTTAAAGGTTTATTCTCATGATAAATCCGGCAAGAGTGGAGAGATGTCGACGGGTTTGTCAAAAATCACTACTGCCAACATATGCAATCGGAACTCGAGTAATCGGCCAATTAATGATGCAGCCACTGATATCAACTTATCTAGGGAAAGTTCAGTATCTATCATTGGTGACCCTCAAAATAATGGCAGTGGGTATGATGTCAATAGTCAAAATAATTTTAAACATAAAGAAACTCCAAGAAGTACGGGGTCCCATAACAAGGGCCCATTGGGGCTTGGAAAAGGGAGGCATGGCCTAATGGAGCTGTTGTCTTTTAAGTTTTTTCGGAAAAACCAGAGGTTACCACCAGTAGTGGACTAAAGTCACAAGCCTCAAGTAAATTTATTTACTTATGTTACCAAAATATTCGTAGGTTACGTATTAAAGTTCATGACTTTTATGCTAGCATGTGATCGAGTAACTATAACATCATTTTAATCACAGAATCATGGTTGAATGATGGTGTCAAGGATGCTGAGCTGTTTGATGGCAGGTACAATGTGGCCAGAAGAGACAGGGACAATGAGAAAGCACGAGGGAGTGGTTTGATCATTGCGGTCAACAAGAAGATGGTCTTAGAACACATCAATCTCAACACTCACAGTGACATTGAGTGTATGGTGGTAAAAATAAGGTATCATAAAAGGAATTTGTTAATATTTTGTGTGTATGTATATACCTCCATCTGTCTGTACTATAGCTTTTAACGCATTTTTAGAATCAGTGGAAAGAATTGTTAGTGATAGTGTTAATGTTGATGTATTTATAATAGAAGATTTTCATATATGCTGGGGATTTGTGATAAAAGTATAAAGCTGAACCAGTTCATAAGTATTTGCAATTTGTGCTAAAATAGAAAGTTGGATCTGATCCTGTCTAATGTTGATGTATTTTGATGATCCCTTTGTTCAAGAGGATAGCTATCATCCATTCCTGACGGCTGGTGAATGTCTTCTCTCAGGTAGATGCATCAGGATATCGATAACATCATAGATAGTCAGGTTCTAGTGGGTGAAAAACCCA